>BRDA01052603.1:0-12670 GCA_036984385.1 Crenuchus spilurus | reverse complement strand
AGCTCGGTCCAGCTGGAGAGGCAGGAGGACCATCAGGGTGGGCTCGGACATCTGAGACACACACACACACTAAATGTTCAGACAGATTATTTGCTGCTTTTATATTAAAAAGTCTTCAGAGTCAAAGTGATTAACGTGATTAACGCCTGAACGTCATTATTCCGGTTGTAAGAGCTGCTAAAGGTTGAGGTGGCTGTCAGATGTCTTGGTGATGTTTAACTGGGTTGTTTAGGTGACTCGAGTGTGATTTCAGCCTCACGACTCCAGAAGCTGAACTCAGCTGGTCCTGACAGTGAAGCTGAGATCAGTTAAATTAATAAACAGTTAATAAATGAAATAAATAAAACATTTAATGATGAAAGACGAACCACGTTTATCCCAAAATCATTTGTACAACTCCATTAAGATTTTCATATGACTGACACCCCCCCCCCCCACACCATCACCTTTACAAATTTCATCCGAGTGGTCAGAGCAGTCCAGCCGGCCGTCACACAACTTCTTCTGGGACACACACTCGTGTCCGCTCACACACGCCTGTGTACCAGCAGGACAGTGGTTATCTAGAACACAGCCCGTCTCTTTAACAGAGACGAAACCACCAGCACACCTGCAGGAGCGGCCACCGGGATAGGGCAGACACAGCTGAGCACAGCCTCCATTACCATTAGAGCACCAGTTCCCCCCTGCAGACACCAGATTAGTGAGATCAGCATCATTTACATCAGCAGTGTTCTGTACAAACTCAACATGAGAACCAACGTTACTGTGAGACCTGCAGCTCATTCACTGCACTTAGTCTTTAATGTGGCAGCAGTACTTCCTGCAGATGGCACTACAATGTCCTGTAGACTGGCACTGTTAGCACTGCTGGTAGACCTGTATGACTGTACACTTCATACACCTGCACATTCAGCTACTTCCTTCACACTCTGACCTTTAACCCCCAAATACAGTCACTGCTTTATCATTAACATCTGAGACATTCACTGCACCACCTCTTCTACATCTCACACACCCTGCAGGTATTTATAGCCTCAGCATCCTCATACAGCGCCACCTGCAGGAGCCTGAACTCACTACCAGCTTACACGTTTAGGTGGTGTGTGTGTGGTGTGTGGAGTATAAATACCTCTCTGACTGGCTTTACTGACTGCTTTCACATCTACAACCGTCTCCTCCACTTCAAACCACAGCGTCGCCCTCTGCTGGTCATCACTCAACCAGCACTTAGTGGAACCTGAACATCAGCAGGATGAGAATGTCAACAGTGAAGCCGTTACAGGACAAACACTACAGAGTTAAACGTCCTGCTGACCTGCTGTAGTCACCCAGAACAGGACGCTGTCGGCCAAAGCAAAGTTCTGCAGACCCTCTTCTGTTTTTATGTCCTTGTATCTAGAACCGTCAGTCCTGACTGAGGCAATGACTCCCAGAGCTGGAAGAGCAGAGGAACGTTTTTTTAGTCTGATGTATGAAGAGTCGAAATGTCAGCTGATCCAGAACAGAACCATCAGGTTCATTATTTAAGTACTAGATCAACTAATGAGAACATGAGTGTGTGTGAGAACCATGTTCAGCTCAAGGCATCCTCCACTGACAAGGTTATTAGGGGTGATGGGTGCATTAGGGGCCAGTACACAGTTCTAGATAAGTGGAGAAATGTAATAAATAATAATTAATAATTTATTTATTTTTACTTTATTAATCGGCATTTTATTTTATTTTTAAATTTTATTTTATTTTGTTTTTAATTTAATTTAATTTTATTTTATTTTTAATTTAATTTAATTTTATTTTTAAAGTTGAAGAACTTCGGAGCTCAAAAGTGCTAAAAATAAAATGTACTTAATAAAATAAGAGTTTTCTGTGGCGACTCATGTCTCAGACCTCAGACTGGGCTGCTGAATGTCGTCAGCGGTGCCGTTATTGATGTTTACATTAAAGGATAGACCGGGTTTCTGTTCTGAATGCAGTGAAGTTTAAGCTGTAGTCCTGTGGTGAAGACTACAGTGTGGTACTGCTGGTAACTCACCAGTATCGGCCCAGTACAGCGTAGTCCCTTTTTTACACAGACTCAGTGAGACTGGTTGAACAGCATCAGCCCAAACCACGGTCCAGTTCTGCCCATTCATGTACGAGCACTCCAGCTGGGTTCTGCTGAGCTGGACTCCGTTAGAGAAGCACATTAGTCCAGTCAGAGGCTGCAGGGTGATGGAGCTCACGTTCCTGACCTCATCCTGCAGTATTACAGCCGTCTGTGTGCCCTGAGCAGAAGAGATCCACAGGCCCGGCCGTCCGCTGCTGCTCCAGTACAGGTTCCGAGTGACCCAGTCCACGGCCACCGCGCTGAGTGTGTCCAGCAGACTGAACACAGTCCCAGTCTGGTCCACAGTCATGTCCTTCACTCTGAAAAACCTCAGAGCCGCCCGGCCAGCATCCCACACGTACAGAGTCTGGTTCTGAGCGGTCAAGTCCAGCAATCTAGACTCCATCACACCAGGCAGGTCCAGCCTTTGGTTCCGAGGCCAGTCCTGCAGACCCACACCTGCAGACCTGCTGTCCAGACTCACCTGGAGGAGCGCGTAACAGAACCAAAAAGATTTAATATGAAACATTTAATTAACGTTTATTATTAAAACAGCAGATTAATCAGCAATAACACGTCAACTCGGAGCTCTCAGGAGGAAAAGCCGCCTTCAGACCATCAGACCCACCCAATACTCCACTGCTGGACACTAAACATTTAGGAGATGTTAGATATCAGTGCAGTTTGTATTCTGTAGTGTGTGTGTGTGTGTGTGTGTTACCCGTGTTACTGCAGTAGGGGACAGCAGCAGCAGGAAGGTGGAGTTTTTGGAGCAGGTGTGCCCATCCTCCTCCAGCTGGAGTCCAGACGGGCACTTGCACACACCTTTAAGGTCAGGTGCCAACACACACAGGTGAGAACAGCGAGTCACACACGGGCTCTCAAAACTCTGCTGCTGCAACGACGAGTGAAGCACCTGTACAGGAACAAGTCATTACAGCCAAAACATTATGAACAGCGCCTTTATATACCGTCGCTCTTCCGTCACCCACAGGAACCATCTTTTCCTTCATTTCCAAAAAAACAAGCAAAACAGAACCCCGTTTAGATACAGGCGAGTGCCACCCTTGCCTTGAGGCTGAAAGGTTGTCCCAGTCTCCTGAGCAGGACCTCTCGCTGCTTGCCCGTCTCTTTCTGGGCTCTCTGGACGGTTCTGCTGAGCGTGTCTGACCAGTAGATCATCTCACCAAAGACGGATAAGGAGAAAGGACTGGGGCTCTCCATCAGCTGCACCACCTTTAAAAGA
Source organism: Crenuchus spilurus (assembly GCA_036984385.1). Taxonomy (NCBI): domain Eukaryota; kingdom Metazoa; phylum Chordata; class Actinopteri; order Characiformes; family Crenuchidae; genus Crenuchus; species Crenuchus spilurus. The sequence goes on along the minus strand of BRDA01052603.1, from coordinate 9,335 downwards.
ACCATAAATAAGCAGCCTCCAATTCTCAAACCTGTATAAACTTACCACCCTGTCCGACCCCGAGGACTCCATGCAGTTACTGGTGTAGCCTCGTATCACCAGACCAGGTCAGTCGTACAGACTGAGACTGAAGGTCTCTGTGCTTGTTTTTTAAAGTGAAGGGAGGCTGATGCCCATTAACACCAGTGTCTCTTGTAGAAGATGATAAATATTAAAGTGGTCAGTAGGGGGAGCTCTAACATTGTTCTACAGCAGCTACACTTAATGTAAACATGTTTTGTTCAGAGTGAAGACAGTTTGTGTATAATTACACAGCTCAGCGCACCTGAACATCACCACCGTCCAGCGTGGACGAGCCAATACAGCGCAGTCTCTCATCGGTCCAGTAGAGGCGCTCCTGCAGCAGGTCCACAGCCAAACCAACAGGCCAGCTCACAGAGTCCACCATCAGCACTCGTCTGTCTGATCCATCCATCCCAGCTCGCTCTATCTGACCTTTCTCTCCAGTTTCTGACCAGAACATCAGCCTGACGAGACAAAAAGATAGAACACAGCGCCCCCCTGAGGTCTGAATGTGAACCTGGTCATTCCTCACCCTCTCTGAGGCAGCAGAGCCAGCGAGCGCAGACCCGATACATCCTCTACGACGACCACCGGCTCAGAGCCCTCCAGCGCCACCACCTTCATCACTCCACCCACTCTGTCCATCCAGTACAGGCTGCGTCCCACCCAGTCCACTGCCACACTGTCCACCTTCACACCTGCAGGAGACAAGAGTCCACTTCACACTCGAGCTGGTACACTGCTGTGTGTGGAGGACAGGAGGGTGGACGCCAGAGCCCTGCTCACTTCCGGAGCTCCTCCATCATCTGTCCTCTGACTGCATCTCATTATTTTAGTCCCACATTTTATTGGAAAATCTTTTTTCTTTACTAGTGCAGCATTTTTAAACAATAACAATAATAAATAAAGATAATTATATTTACTATAAGGACTCCTCAGACAGGCCGTAAGCCGATTGGCTGTTTAGTGAAGGGCGGGACTTTCCCTGCATCAGACAACGTTCATCAAAGGACAACAGTAGTGAGGTTTCAGTCCAGTCTGCTCACCTCGGACTAAAGTTCCTCTGCTCCTCCGGTCCAGCGTGATCCACTCCACAGTCTCCGCCTCCTCATCCACCCAGAACACCCTCCGGTCCTGCCAATCATAGTCCAGAGAGACGACGGGCTGCCCGTCCGACAGCAGAGTGTTCAGACTGGAGTTCTGCAGGTCCAGCAGCCACAGATCAGACTGCACAGAGGCCAGCAGGTAAGACTCACCTGGACGTGCAGGACGAGAGAACTTTAGAGATGTGACTCAGAAGACCTGAAACTTCTGCTGATGTTTGTAAACATGAGACACCCCGGAACCTGAATGACGTTCAGAGTAAACTAAACCATCTAATATCACCGATTCTGACCCAAACCCAACTTCAGTTTACTGCTCCACCTTAAACCATCCAGCAGTGCATTCATTAGTCAAACGTGCCTGGCTCCACCTTAAACGGTGTGTAATGAGAACTTTAGGTGGTGAGTGTTTCAGTCCAACGTTAGAGTCCATTTGGACTGAAAGCAGCTGTGTGTACTGATCACTGCCTCGTCCGAGATGGTAAACGGACATTGTTTAGAGGCCGATTGGGTCTGTGGTGCTGTTCTGCTCGTGAGAGCGGAGAATGTGGTGGGGAGTTGATGTGAAGGAGAAACCGTGATGACGGAGCTCAATTCTGATTGGCTACAACTTCTGGACGCTCTTATGAGCAGAAAGACAAACCAGCTGTTCTGAACAGGACCGTTTAGAAAGGCTGAGAACAGAACCAAAATTAAGTTTTTTGAGATGTTAAACTAACATTACAACCCCCGGAGAACGCGGGGAACAGAACAGAACTGCTCACATTTTGGACCGGACCAGGTGTAAACAGCTGAATGTCTGTTCAGTCACATGTAATACCATAATCAGAGAGCAGTAACACTTTGGTTCTGAGTGTGTAGGGTCCACCGGGTCTCACCTGTCACATTGCAGTTGCGGTCATCCAGCTGGAGAACATACCCATGCCCGCAGGAGCACCGGAACGACCCGTCAGAGTTTACACAGGAGTGAGCACACACTGCTGGAGTCTCCACACACTCATCTACGTCCACACACCCCACAGCGCCATCCACAGGCCTGTAGCCCTGCCTGCACCAGCAACGCTACACACACACACACACACACACACACACACACACACACACACACCCCTCAACACAGATGGCACAGCCCAAAAACATCATTTCATTAAGAAAGGCAGGAAGCCTACTGGCCCTGTAGGTGTGCTATAGCAGTCCTGCGCACACTGGGATTGGCTCGAGCATGTGTCTGTCAAACATGCCCCGCCCTCATCAGATCCATCCACACAGTCTGACTTCCCATCACAGAGGAGGGAGGGGTCCAAGCAGTCCAAGCTGCTACACTGGAACTGATGAGGAGGGCATACGGGCATACCTGAACACACACAGAGGTAATGTTGACAAGTGGGCGGGGCTGCAGAACGAAGTTTGAGGTCACACCCACACGAGCACTCACATTCAGCCTCGTCACTCTTGTCTGTGCAGTCTTGTGTACCATCACAGTACCAGTTCTGAGGGATACACTGGTTCTGAGACGTACATCTCCACTGAAGCTCCCCACACCGCACCGGAGACACTGAGCAGTCCTGCAACACACACACACACGACTGAACCAGGCTTAACGTCCAGATCACCTGATGACCACAAACACCAGAGTGTCCATTCACATCACACCGTTTACTCTGAACTCTACCTGTTGGTCAGATCTCTCCTTGCACACATCTTCATCACAGATCCACTCCTGTAAACACTCTTGGTCGGGAGGACAGCGGTACTGATCCGAGTAGCATTCAGTCCAGTTAATGCAGTTTGCCTCGTCCGAGAGGTCCGAGCAGTCCGAGTGACCATCACAGCGCACACTGCTGGACACACACTGACCACTGGTGCACTGAAACTCTGTACTGCCGCAGCTGCCATCACCTGTACCACAGAACATCAGCATCACCCACCCACCCAATCAATCAATCCCAGACTCGGAGCCACTAAAGCTGAACTCACCACACGCAGCCTCGTCACTGCCGTCCTCACAGTCCACCTGTCCGTCACAGACAAATGACTTTGGCAGACAACGTCTATCACACAGATGTTCACAGTCCTCCTGTTCAATACAGCCCAGCTCATCTGAGCGGTCCTGACACTGAGGGCTCCCATCACACACCTGACTCTTCTCAATGCACAGCTTACCATGTGCACACTGGAACTGACCTGACACACACACACACACACACACAGAGAAGATAACTGGCCCAGTTGAGAACCCACTTATTAAACATGGACACATGCATTCTGCTCATTATATCATTTATTGTAATTACACCTTTTGGCCACCAGAGGTCACAGTCACTCACAGATACTCTGTAGTCTCCTTCATAGCCTCAGAAAAACAAAAACTGAGCTTAATCTGGGAAACTAATCCTGAACCAAGGATCAGGCTCAAATGAGCAGAGTGCTTCATTACAACCCTAAAACATGTTGACAGACTGACCTTTACTGCACTCTACAGCACACTCATCTTCATCCGATCCATCAGTGCAGTCTCGCTCGCCATCACACACGTGGCGAGACAAAACACAGTCAGAACCGTCCTTACATGAGAAGAAGCCCAGACGACAGCGCAGCGGCACCCACTGCTGATCCTCTTCCGCAGAAGCTACACATGCACAGACATTTTTAGTCGTTTAAGGAGTATCACAGAACCAGAAAACACAATTAACTGTTCTAGATAACCGACAGGAAAAAGCAGCTACTTCAGGGTCATTGAATCAAAGCTGCTGTTCATCGATTTCACCACCAGATGTCACGAATCTGTAACATTTAACACCTCATAACGAACGAAGTTGCCAGTTTCACTGTTTTTACTCAAATTAAGCTCTCGTTGTCCCACACATGCAAACTTCGGTACAAATAACGTTTTAGAGTAGAATTATTCATTTAATAAAAGATTCACAGATGTAAGAGTCATCAACTGTGGATCTGAAATTACAAATTGGAGCAGGAAAAAAAAAAGTTTCATATTTCAGGATGGGGAATTTCTAGAGAACTTGGCAACCCTATTCAGATCGCAGGTGTGAGAGGCTAATAAGGTCTAATAAGCTTTTATATACAAAGGTAACGTAAAGACGTCAGGTGCAGCAGATTAAAGCTTTTCTCAGCACTTTTAACAAAACTCCACTAAACATGTCTGAGCTGAGCAGATACACACAGACTGAACTGAAAGAGGAGAAAATGTGAGATATAAAAAAAGAAGAGAGAATACTACAATGTTTCAGTCTCACCGTCCAGCAGCAGAACAAACAAACACACACTCAGCACAAACCCCGCCCACATGATCAAACACACGGAGGACGGCGCGCATGCGCTTTATATCCGTCAACACCACGTGACTACACTCACTAACACATTAGCACTTGTAACCTTAGTTAATTAGAAAGTACCTAAAAGTACTAAAGTACCTACAACTCACACTGACCAATTAGAGTAAGAATATAGAACATAATACAAAGATTACAGCTATTTACACAGATAAAAGTGAAAATCTGACAAAATAGAACTTGAATGTTTACAAACTGAGCTAGATAAAATTTACAAGAGAACGCTAAAGGTGCTTTTATATGTTCTAGACAGAGATGGATTGAAGAAGGAGAAAAGAATAGTAAATACTTCTTTGTTTTTGAGAAAAGAAAGGTGGAAAATAGCTTAATAAGAAGACTAAAGATGAAAGAAACAACTTGTACTGATCTAAATGAGATATCTGGCTTTGTGGTTGATTTCTATAGTAGTTTATATAGGGAGGTTAATCACCCTGACAGTTTACAATTATTTAACTCACTTAAGCACCCAATACTTGCTGATAATGAGTTTAAAGCATCTTGTTCAGGACAAATTACGCTGGAAGAAATTTTAAAAAGTATTTTTGGCCTAAAAAAAAGTAAATTACCGGAAAATGATGGATTGACCTCTGAATTTTTTCAACTCTTTATTGATAAAATTTCTCTTTCTTTGTGCTGTTTCTGAGGAATCCTTTGTTAAGGGAGAGTTACCCACTAGTTTGAAACAAAGGATTATTATTTTAATTATAAAACCTAATAAAGACATTTGATTAATTGATCATTGGCGTCCTATTACTCTGCTTAATAATGCTTACAAAATTGTTGCTTTTGTTTTGGCTGCACGTCTTAAATTAGATTTAGACACTATTATCAGCCAAAGTCAAAGTGGTTTTATCAAAGGTCGCCATATATCAAACAATATTCGTCTGATACTGGACCTTATTGATTATCAAGGAATTTTAGATGGTGACCCTTTTATCTTATTTCTTGATTTTTACAAGGCCTTTGACACAATCAGCCACAAGTTTATTTTTGACACTTTGCTTTTTTAAATTTGGGCCATTCTTTTGTTGGTATGGTGAAAACCTTATATAATGGTATAAATAGCTCAATCAAACTTGCTTATGGGATGTCACCTAGGTTCTGCATCAAAAGAGGCATAAGACAAGGTTCTCCTCTCCACTCAAATTCTCAGACTGTTAATTGAACAAAACTCTTTTAGGGGTATCAGTATTGATGATATGGAATTCAAAATTTCCCAATTAGCTGATGACACTGCTTTATTTATTGAAAGTAAACATGAGATTTCTAAAGCTCTTGGCATAGTTACATTTTTCTCAAGCTTTTCAGGTCTAAATCTTAAAAAATGTGAGCTCTTTCCCTTAAACAACTGTAATGTTAGCTCGATATGTAATATCCCAATTAAAGATGTAGTCACTTATCTTGGCATTATAATTACTAAAGATGTTAAAAAATGAATGATTTAAATTATAGTCCCATAATTAATAATATACAAAAGAAATTTAATATTTGGTTGGCTAGAGATTTATCTATTCAAGGTCGTGTCCTGTTAAGCAAAGCTGAAGGGCTCTCCATGTTCTCTTCTTTAGAAGCACCTAAATCAGTTACTTCTACATTAGATAAAATGATGTTCAGCTTCATTTGGAGAAATAAATCTCATAAAATACAGAAAAGTGTGTTAATAGCAGATGGTGGACTTAATGTTCAACTTTAGAAAAGTTGGCAGTTTAAAATTTTTGCTAATGTGCCCTTACAAGATCAGTAAACTACCCTTAAAATGGTCAGCCTTCCACAAACAAGCTTTGTCATATTGGTTATTAGTTACAAACATAATTTTTCACCTCATCGGTCCTTAATTTGGAACATTGAGTATATTATTTATAAGGGAAAGTCACTATTCTTACATTTGTGGTTTAATAATAACATTCTGTTGATTCTCCAGTTACTTGATGATAATCATCACTTTATTTCCTATTCTGAGTTTTGCAACAAATTTGGAAATGTCAGTTCAAGGGTGGAATTTAAAAGGGTTTGTGATTCTATGCCTGACGGCCTTCTTTTGTTACTTAAAAGTAATCACAAAGTTACAAAAGACTTTTCACTTCAGAATTATGTTATTTCCATTAATGAAACTGATATAGTAGATAAAAAATGTAGTAATAATTTTATAAGGCAGCTACTAACTCATAAAACCACTCCAACAGTACTTTTTCAGTGGTCAACTCAGCAACGACAAAATAGCCATTCAATATGGACTCTTCTTTATAAATATGTTTTAAACAACAAAATGAAAGAGCTGCTCTATAAAATATTGCACAGATGCTACCCTGATAATGGAACTTTGAGTAAGTTTCTAGATGTGAGTGATGTTTGTTCTTTTTGTAAGGGGACTACAGAAACCATTGAGCATTTATTTTTCTTTTGTGTATTTTCTTATTCTTTTTGGGTAGATCTTTTCTTAGACTTGAAGAAAAAGTTTGGCAGAGAAATTCCTCTTAAAAGTGTCTATATTTTATTACATTTTGATGATCTTTTATTTAACCTTGATGAGCGCTTTATAACAAACCTAATTATAATAATAGCTAAATATTATATTCATAAGGTGAAATATGCCTTCATACTTAACCTTTGGAGGCACAGATCTTTCTAATTATATATCCACAGTAATTAACTTACATTGGCAACAAAATATGAAACTGTGTAAAACTATTACTGTCTTAAAGACGTTTAAGTTTATTTAAATTCCCAGTGGTATTCTATTTTATTTTTGTATTCATTTTTATTATTTTGTTGTTTAAATTTTCTTTTTCTTATCTCGATATTTTTTCCCTAAATTATTGACTACATATTATACTGTAACCTTACTCTTTGTTAAATCTGCAATAAAAAAAAAATTAATAAAAAAAAAGTGGACAATTTCAGACACAACTCTGCACTCAAAAGGAGTTTCAGGCATTTTTAATCAATCAACGACTATTCAGTCATAACTAATCAATCGGCGACCGTTCAGGCATGAGTAATCAGTCAGCGACCGTTCAGACATGACTAATCAATCCATGACCGCGTGGTTGTGCTGAGTGTGTTTTAGACTCGCTTTGGTGAGTATTAGTGTGTAAACGTGGATGTACCAGCGCTCCATTTATGTGTACTTAGTGTATTTATTGTGTATATGTAATGTATTGTGTTCTGCAGATGCGTTGACTGCTGTAGTGTATATTTAATGTGTATGTTTAGTGTATTGTGTATGTATTTAATGTATGTATTGGTATTTCTAATGTGTTATGCAGATGCGTTGACTGCTGTAGTGTATTGTGTATGTATTTAATGTATGTATCGTGTATGTTTAGTGTATTGTGTATATATTTAGTGTATGTATTGTGTATTTGTAATGTGTTATGCAGATGCGTTGACTGCTGTAGTGTATATTTATTGTGTTTATTCAGTGTATTGTGTGCATATTTAATGTATGTATTGTGTATTTGTAATGTGTTGTGTTGTGTAGATGGAGCTGACAGTGCTGGGCAGTGGATCTGCTTTCCCCTCTCCTCTCCGGGGAGCTGCAGCTGTAGCTGTGAGGATGGAGGATGGAGATGTGTGGCTGTTTGACTGCGGGGAGGGGACACAGACTCAGATCATGAAGAGTAAGATCAGAGCAGGTAAATACACAACCCTGTTTTACCCAGTCACTGATTAGAGATCTTTATTGATTTGCATAAATTGTAATCAAAATGAGATTATATGTGTGGGGGAAATATGGACCTCCTTATGACACTGATGTGGTGGTGTGTTGGTGTGTGTCAGCGATGCTGGTGTATTTAAACACCTCAGTGTCACTACTGGAGTGACAATAGTATACCAACCAAAACTATCTGTGTCTGTGTGTACCACACACAGTGTAACTGATTAAACACACACTGAGTGGAGATGTGAGGTGTGTGTACCTAATGAAGTGGCCAGTGATTTACTGTTAGAGTCCAGGTTCAGTCTGGTCTAAATGTGAGCTCTGATTCTGCTTTAATAAGAATATATCTCCGTTTCTCAGGTAAAATCACAAAAATCTTCATATCCCATCTTCATGGTGACCACGTGTACGGTCTGCCTGGGCTGATGTGTACGCTGAGTCTGAGCCGGTCTTCCAGTCCGGATCAGGAGGGGCCGTGTGTGGAGATATTTGGGCCAGTGGGTTTGAGGTTATTTTTGCGGGTGGCTCTGCGCATTTGTAGCTCTGAGTTGATGTTTCCATTCACTGTTCATGAGCTTGAGCCCACTGGAGCCCAGAGCCCCCTTACAGGCCTGCTGGACCCCACACTGATCGAGTGCAACCCACAGCTCCACCCTCAGGAGAGACCCGGCAGGACGCTGCAGCTTGACCCAGAGTTGGACTGTTACACCCTGATGGAGACCGATCGTGTGATAGTGAAGGCCTTCAGGCTCTACCACAGAGTTCCTTCATTTGGGTTCTGTGTTCAGGAGAAGGACCGACCCGGACGGCTTAAAGTGGAACTGCTGAAAGAACTGGGTAACTTCTCCTTTTCCAGAGTTCTGTATAGTGGTGCTGATTGTAACCAGACTTTATCAAATTCACCATTAAACAACAAGTTCACAGTCTTCTCAAATCTCTCATAAAATATTGTCAGACACAAGACAGTGTGTTCATATCTGATATAATAACTTTACTTTACAACCTCTCAGTTTGATTTGAATAATTAATTCATCAGAAATATAAGTCTTAATCTCTTTGTGTGTTTCTATATTTCTGCATAAATGTGACCTAAAACATCATCAGATGTTCACACAAGTCCTAAAAGTAGATAAAGAGAACCCAGTTAAACTAATGAGA
>BRDA01052601.1:12500-16576 GCA_036984385.1 Crenuchus spilurus | reverse complement strand
CCACATCATTGCATTCAGTTTTTATTCACAATTTGTTTAGTGTCCCAACTTTTTTGGAATCCAGTTTGTAGATATATGCATTTTTAGCTTAAGAGTTTCCAAAACAAAAAATATTCAATATTTAGTAAGTCTTAAGTCTTACTATTTATAAACTTAAGGAACCACTTTAAGATCATCAAGTAAAACATCTCTTTTTTAGGAGCCAAAACCCATCCCCACTTTACCCCCCCTCTTTACACCACCGGGACCAATGGCTTCTCCTACCATGTTAACATCACAGCCTCAGGCAGCTGGTATCAACCCCTTTTCTAGGAGAGCTGGTAAGTGATTTGGTAAAAAGTGAGAGACTGTGTCTCTATGCTGTTTAAGACATTGGCTCTTTCTGATATTTTGGATCTCACTCAATATCATTAGTGCCCATCCGAGCCTTTCCTTATATTAAGGTCTCTGTTCACATAACTGCTGTGCAGGGTTGAATGTGTCAGTTCATTTATGACTGCAGTGCAACAAATATGGCTGCCCCATTTATGATTCACAGAATGAAGACCAGTGATAAGTTGGACATCTGCTAAATAAATGTGAGACATACGAGCCTGAGATTAAATAGCAAAAACCAAGAAAAAGTTCAAAAAAAGTTCAAAGATTCTCGAGGGTCAGTGCCAGAACATTAGCAGGAACAATATTCACCAGTCAGCATACTGCCCATACTGTTTACACTGGTTTTGAGATGTATTGTCCTGATCTCGACTGTCACCTGTTTGGCCCTGTAAGAAGCCATAAGAGAACAGAGACTCATGTCTGATGAGGTAAAGACAGCAGTATATTCGTGTCTCACAGCTCAGCCAAAAGCATGTTTTAATGAGGGGATTAATGAAAGTTTGTAGGTAGATGAACAAAGTGTGTTGAAAAGCAGGAGAATATGTAGAAAAATATTGTATTTGTCTTTTCTGAAAAGTGATAAAAATTTACAGTCAGAGTGAGTTTTGTCTCGCCCTCATGTACAGAGCCCTGAAGTGACTCTCTTTGGTCTTGTAATACTTTTGCTACAGATTTTGTCATTAATGTGTCTGCTCAGGTACAATATTTTTCAGTGTCTGGTTTTCTTTCAGGGCAAAAGTTTGGTGTTGTAGCAGGTCACAATTTCGGGTCCATGTCGCAGGTAATTAGTCTTCTGTGCCAGTCAATAATTTAATTCTAAGAGGTAAACTGTTCAGGCTTGAACGTATCAGTTCATTTATGACTGCAGTGCAACAAATATGGCTGCCACATTTGTGATTCACAGGAAGAAGAGCAGTAATTAGTTGGATATTTGCAAAATCAATGTGAGACAAATGATCCTGAGAGTAAATACCAGAAAAATCCTGAATCCGCTTTCTAATTTAATGTTTTCATTTTATTTTTTATTTTATTTTATTTTATTATATTATAAATTAACACTGAAGTCATCCAGACTCTGAGTGAACACATAATGAATCATGTAGTAAACTTAAAAGTGATAAACAAACCAAAACATGTTTTAGATTTGACTTCAAAGTAGACACACAACTGATGTCTCAAACACATTAAGAGGCAAGAAATGCAAGTCATGAGCTCTTGACAAGACACAGCTGTTAACTGAAAGCCATTCCAGGTGACTACCTCATAAAGCTGACTGAGAAAATGCCAAGAAAGCTGCATCTAAGCCAGAGGTGCCTACTGTGAAGAATGTCAAATATAAACATGTTCTGGTTTGTTTACTTGTTTGTTTACTAAATAATTACAGATGTGTTTACTCATAGTTTAGACTTTACTATTAATCTACAATACAGAACATTTTTAAATCATGAAAAACAGCTGAATGTTCAGAAAGTGTCCAAACTTTTGACTGGTCAGGCAGTGTATTTGACTTTTTTGAATGAAAAAATTTTTTTTGATGTTGCACTATGGTAGACCATTTAAAACTATTTAAAACATATTTTCTTTTTCTAACACAAATGTTTATTCAACTTCCAGGGTCCGTAACACAGCTCCTGACTGAGGCAGTAAATGTCCCTCATGAACTCACGGAAGAGTCTCAGGACTTAACACTAACCTGACTGAACCCTGGGCCTGGATATTTACGGGGCTGGGATTCCTCCTCCTCCCTTTCCCTGAAGAAACACAACAGCTGAGATGTGGCAGCTGGAGCTGACGGTGCGGAAGTGTGTTCCACACCAAAAGTGTGAGAGGGGTCTGTAGAGGGGGCTCAGGGACTTGATATGTCACAACAGCCCCGTTTCATCCCAGATGCTAGTTTCCTCATTATCAGAGACTCCAGAGCTCTGGCAGCTCTGCAGAGCTGGTGAGAAGGTGATTGGTATCAGTAAAGAAGTTAAGACTCTTAACACAAAGAACCTGGTACAGAACCTTTGAAGCACTGAAAAGGAATCACCTGCTAAAACGCGTTCCTCCAAACAAACCCTTTTGTTGCCTCTATTTTTAACGTGTTTTCGCACCGGAAAGTCTGGGCCGTGGTTCAAACCAAGGCTCGTGTGTTTGTTAGCTTGTATATATTTGGTCCGGTTATTTTTGTTGTGACTGCATTTTTGCGACGCACCAAAGATTTTTGTATGATACACCTACGTCCTGCCATCACTTGCGTGATGGGCATCTTCCTACACTTGACACTGATTGGTTTGTAGAAGGATGTGCGTCTGACATTAGCATTACCTTAAGGTGGCATTGCTATGCCGTCCTGTCATCCTTTCAGAAAATAAGCTGCACATTTCAGCATCTTTTAAGCGGACTTTTCACATGTTCATCAGACCAGATTTCCTCCTCGCTACATGTGCTAGCACAACTCATTTTTGTTGCTTTTCCGCAGACATTTCCGTAACTTATTTTTCTTCTTCTTCTGTTGTTGTTGAATGGATGAGGAAGGCCTCCTGTAATTGGTCTGAAAGTCCAAACCTTCTAGAAAAGTGTTTTCACACTGCACACAAACCGGAACATGGTTCAGTAGATCTGGACCAAGACCACCTCTCTTGGTCGGACAAAATTTAACTCCCTTGGTCTGGGCCGTAGTTCGTAGTCCCTTTCACACCTGCTATTTTGGTTAGGACCAAACTGAAACGTCTGGGTGCTTAAGTCTGCTTTCACACCTAGATTGTTTGGTCCGGACTTTCAGACTTTTCAGTTTGGTCCGAATCAAAATAGCAGGTGTGAAATGGGCCGCGGAATTTCATCTTCGCAGTGTTTATGATCAAAGGTGAGATTATTTAATTATTTGTAAATATCTGACTGTGTAAAGTGATGAATGTTGTTCATGCTAATGAACGTAATCGCTGATGTAATCTGACAGTATTGTATATCAGCTTTATTTGCACTTGGGTTACACGTGTGTTGCTGAATTAACAGCAGAAATCTGCCACTGAAGTAAATAAACTGACTGTGCTATAAGAGGTTCTGTATAGAAAATGTACTGACACAACAGCCAAACGGCTGCTAAACGAGGTGCTGTAGGCTGCAGGATAATCTAAATGCCTATAGGCTTCTTTCCAGTCAGGACAGCACAATTTGACAAGATTGATACCGTATCTCTTTACCATGAGTCTGCATGACTGGGCTGTGCTGGGACCAGCTGTCACCAAGAATTTGACCAAATGGAATATTACAGAGATGAAGGCCATCTAATCTTCTGCTAATGTGCTGATCAGTTACACTGATATTCTCCTACTTTAGCAGTGACAAACCTGCTGCACTGATTTGAGTTCATTTGTACACAGTTAAATGAGCTATAAGCTGATATGCACTATATAAGTGTGTGTGTGTGTGTGTGTCTTATATATACTTAAATGTGTAGGCACATTAATAATAATAATAATAATAACAATAACAATAATAATAATAATAATAATAATAATAATTATTATTATTATTATTATTATTATGTTTAATGTATGTTAATGGCACTACTATCCTATAATGTACATCCTGTTCCTAACATGAGCTGCTGGAACATTTACAAGCTTACAAGTTCATGTAACTCAAGCTGTGTGTACAGTGTCTAGATTATACAATACTCCACATGACATATCTGAACAGCAGTGTGTGTATAT
>BRDA01052601.1:0-10000 GCA_036984385.1 Crenuchus spilurus | reverse complement strand
TCTTATCAAAACTTATTAACACTATATACCACATGGTAAATAATAAACAATATAAAGAGTTTTAAGTCTTTCACCCTTGGTGGTAAACTAGCTACCTGACAGCCTCCAGGGAGTACTGATGGTTCAGTACATAATGCAAAATGGACATGTGCAGGTGTGGACAGTCCTGGGCTCAGTTTAGTAGCCTGTCCATGCTGTCCTGCACTGTCCAGTGTAAAAATGTCAAAAGGTTCAAACAGTAGATTCTTGCAAAGCACCGTGGCTTAGCAGGTGCTCAGCAAGCTGGACATCACATGAGAAAGATGCATCACACTGAGAGCAGATGAAGACTCTGCTGTGGCACTGCCGCTGCAGTAGATGGCGCTGCAGTGCCGTCTGGCGGCTGAAGGATCGCCCGCAGTTTTGACATCCGTACGGTCTTATGCCAGCATGCGTTCGCTGATGCCGTAGCAAACGCGATGGCATGGCGAAGGCCAATCCGCACTCGGAGCACATGTGTGGGCGGAGCCCTGTGTGTATGCTAAGATGCTCGGCTAAGTTGGAAGACTTGGTGAAAGATTTGGAGCAGATGTGGCAGGCGTAGGGCCGGATGCCACTGTGGATTTTGCTGTGTTCGGCCATGCGGCTGGCCACGGCGAAGGCTTTGCCACATTTGGGGCAGAGGAAGGGCCTTTCGCCTAAGTGGGTGCGCTCATGGCGCATCAGCGAGAGCGGCTTATTGAAGGTTTTGCCACACTTGCTGCACGGGAAAGGCTTGTCGTTAGCGTGCATGTTGCGCTCGTGCTTGCGAAGGTCGGACGAGCGAACAAACTCTTTTCCACACTCCTCACACATGTAGGGCTTCTCGCCCGTGTGTGTGCGGATGTGCTTACGATAATCTGATGACCAGGTGTAGCTTTTGTCACAGAAAGGGCAGCTGTAGGGCTTCTCGCCCATGTGGAGGCGCTTGTGCTGCTGCAGCGTGCCCTGGTGCGAATAGGCCTTCCCGCAAAGGTCGCACACATGCGGCTTTAGGCCTCTGTGGGTTTCCACGTGACTCAGAAGGTTGCTGTACTTCTTGAAGGCCCAGTGACAGTAGGTGCACTTGTATGGACGGTTCTCAGCATCTACCTCCACGCCATGCCTCTTCTTCATAGCAGCGAATGCAAAAAGCGGCTTTCCTGATTGGCCAGCTTTGCTTTTTTTCGTAGCATCCTTGGCTACCGTCACAGCATCTGTGTCTGCCATAGTTGTGGACTGCTGTTGCATGCCTGGCCCTGGTGCCAAGTCAGAGCCCACCTCCCGTTTCAGCCTGATGCTGGGAAGCCTGGACATTTCATCCTCCTCTGCTGTGTGCTTGGCAGAGGCTTTGAGATCCTGCTCAGATCCAGCCTCCAGGCCAACATCTGATACTGATCTAATTTCCCAGCTTACAGCTTCAGCCTTGTTAACGTAGGAGAGCTCAGCAAACTTCCTGGAAAGATTCCCCCCAGCAGCTGTAGCTGGATAACCAGCTGAGGACGACGTTTCCTTCTCCTTGTGTTCATTCTCTGCTTGTACATACCGCTTCGTACTGATAAACGTCTTCCTGATGCTTCTTTTGGAGATGTATGCGTTATCACTGAAGATATCTGGCTTTGAGTGGTCAGGATTTTCTGCCATGTTAGTCTTGTTAGCGGAGATGTGCACTTGGACCAACAGGTCTGATTCACAGGTTACAGAACATGTGGTCTGTCTGTGCTGCACCTAAAAAAATAATAAAATCATAATGAATCATTTAACTGATATATCTTAAACAAGCAGACCGGCAGATGTGATAGGAAGTTAGTGGCCCTCAGTTAACCTTCATGTATTATTGATGTTCTGAGAAATGTACTTACTGTAAGTGTAAATAAGTTCATTCTTCCACAGAGAAACTTCTGCACACTGTAATCCATATTTACTCTTTATTTACTAATATTTATTATTTATTAATCAATTATATACTATTTATTATTAATTAATTAATTATTTACTAATATTTATTATTAATTAATTAATTATTTACTCATTTTATTTATTTACTGTTTATTTACTAATATAAAGCTTAATGTGCTTAAACATTTAGCATTTCTCTTCTGTACCTAATGTTAATTCAGTGAATAAGAGTAAGTGCGCATTAAAATGTGCAGAAGTTTGTTGTCTGTAGATCAGTCACTTATTTGCTCTTACAGCATCAATAAATACACAGAGTTTAACCCGGGATATTAACTTTTACATACACTGTTCAGTGCATTCTGTATTTAAATTATATGCTAAAATAATATACAATATTAAATAGTGTAGCCAAGTTTTTATGGCCATTTCTCATAAACACTTTTAATTTACTGGAGCATTTCTAAAAATGTTCTGAAAGTTTTTGTTCATAATTTAGTTCAAAAAGTTAAACTGTCACATATTTGATACTCATCTCGTGTGATGTATTTTAATACTGATATTTTTTGGAGTTCAAATGAAATGTCAGAGTAATTTGAGATTTGATTTTCATGAGCTGTAAGTCATAAGATTAACATTAAAACAAAAATAAGAGCTTAAAGCATGTCTGATTTAAAATATGAAGAACAATAAACATTGTCACAATGTTTTTTTGTAGTTCTGTACATAGTTTGTCCCCCTGTGTGTGTTGTGTACAGTTGTGTAAAGTCTAAATCTCTTGAATTGAACTCCATTGAAAAGAGGATGATAGGTGGTTTCATCAAACATCAATCAATCAAACTTTTGGCACAAAGTCTCCCAACAGTGAAAAGATTGGAGAGCATCAGAAAATCAGACTTATTCTAGCTAATACTGACTTCTGAACTCGTCTTAAGTTAAAAATATATATTGTACTGTTTAAAAATCAGTTTCAGGTTGTTTTAATGTAATTTTGTAAATATATGATCTACATGAGATTTTTTTTATTTGGCAAAAATGTCATTATTTTATAGAAGACAAATGTTAATTTGACTCCAACACAGAGCTTTAAGTATTAAAACCCATCTGTAGTAGACTCTCTTGTGTTATCTGTTGACTGTGTGTAAAAACTGTGAATCTGAGCTCAGGAATCTATTTAAAAGTGTCAGCTGCTCTTTTTTAACTCCACTGTCATAAATCACACTTTATAATATCATAAATCACACAATCCATCATTCTGAACCTAAACTCTAAATAAATACACACTTTTATTAGTAACATGATCAGAGCACGTGCTATTATACATACATGTGTAGGAGTGTGTTCTTACCCTCAAACAGCACAGTCTGGTGTTGGTTTCACTGTCAAGAGGCATTTTTGACCCGGAGTATAGGGGCCAGTTTAAGATGCTGGAGGAGGAGCTCAGCATCGCTTACAGCGGAGTCAGTGGGTGCGTTTCATTCAGCAGTAATCCTGCCTGTGCCCTACTCCCTATTAAGCCTACATGATGGAACAAAAGTCTGAAAAGTCGTGGAGACATTTTCTAGTCGGTACTGAGCTATTACGCCATTATAAAGAAACCTGAGCCATGAAGTTTCACAATTGTTTCTGACAAATCTTGTGCAGAAAACAGAATAACATAAGCAAACACTAGTTCTACAATATTAAGCTAGTAATTAAGGTTATGTTTTCCTAAAGAAAATAAAGTTTTGTTTATTTCAGTTACTACTACATACAAGTATGGTAGCTATTACTGCTATATACTAGCTGATTAACAATATATGCTAGCTAGTTCTGCTATATGCTAGATAGTTAGCACTGTACTAGCTAGTACCACTCTGTTAGCTCATTCTGCTATATGCTAGCTAGTATTGCTATATGCTAGCTAGTGCCACTCTGTTATCTAGTACTGCTGTTAGTTGCCAATATGTGCTAGCAGCTAGTACCACTATGCTAGCTAGTACCACTATATACTAGATAGTACTGCTTTATGGTAGCTAGTGCCACTATATGCTAGCTCATTACCCTTATATGCTAGCTAGTACTGCTATGTACTAGTTCTTTTTTTAAATATTCCATTTTGAATTAAGTGTTAAGCATTTTAGTATTCTAGATAAATGTTTAATATTTTTTTCCAATTCAGTATTTAATATATTTATTTTGCTTTGTATTAATTATTTAGTATTTTAATATGAAATTGTAGGTAAGTAAAGGCGGCACGGTGGCTTAGTGGTTAGCTCGTTCGCCTCTCAGCGCTGAGGTCTTGGGTTCGAGTCCCTATCTGAGTGGAGTTTCCATGTTCTCCCCGTGTCCGCATGGGTTTCCTCCGGGGTCTCCAGTTTCCTCCCACAGTCCAAAAAAAACCATGGAGATCAGGTGAATTGGGTATTCTAAATTGTGTGTGTGTATGTATGTATGTGTGTGCGTGTGTGCACCCAGCGATGGACTGGCGCCCTGTCCTGGGCTTAGTTGAATAATGTAATGCCCTGCCCTGCGCCCAGTGAGGGGGTAGGGGACTAACCGCGACCCTGATAAGGATTAAGCGGGTTGGATAATGGATGGATGGATGGATGGATTGTAGGTAAGTGTTCCATTTTTATTATTTTTTGGATTAAGCATATTTAATTTGTTTATGTATTCCGTTCTTAAAATTAAGTATTCCATTTAAAAAATTTTTTCTTCAGTTAAGTATTATTTTTTTTCTATTTGGATTGATTATTTTGTATTTTTATTACCCAGTTAAGTAGGTATTAAATTTGTCTTGACAGGCAGTCCGTTTTTTATTTTTGGATTAAGAATTTAATATTTTATATTCCATTTTATGCAGTTAAGTATTACATTTTTCTTCCACTTTGTATTCAGTATTTTGTATTTTAGTAGTCCTTGTCTTAGGACGAACCTAAACATGTTCAAACGCCTGTTATAAATGTTTATTTGCTGGGAATGTAAGTGTTGATACTTTGCATTCCTGAACTGGTGTTTAAACAGCCTTATTAATCAATTGATTGAAGGACGTAAGGCCAGGAATAACATATGCTGAGACCAGTGCTAGTGACCACCTGATATCCTCCAGGAAGAGTACATATAGATCAGGAAAATCAGTGTCAGAGGAAATACGAGAATAGCAGAAGAGAGGTTGAGCCACAGCAGCTCACACACCTGTTAACATGTCCGGTTACTGCACCAATGTGCATCAGACCAAAGAGATCAGACCTTTACACCCAAAAATACAGCACTTGGTACATATGTAGTGTTTACTTTCACTCATTTACTTTTTAGTCTGAGCTCATGTGCTTAGTCTGAGGTTTATTACATGTGAATAAATAAGCAAGGATGTAAACAAAGAAATAGTGAATTAGAAACAGGAAAAGATATGCACGTGTGTGTGTGAGAGAGTATTATAATTAGAAGAACTATATTTTAAATAGTATATTGACACATTTGTTTATGTGACTAATTAGCTTCAACATTTAAAAAATAAATGTTATTAAATCATTATAAGGGACAGATTTGTACTGTTTGGTGTGTGTTAACTGCAGCAAAGTCTACCAGAACAGACTTAGAGCTGCTGTTTATCTGTTTGGCCACCAGGTGTGACTAATGTACAGTCATTTAATGTGCCATGCTGCTAATGCTGCCTCTTCCCAGCGTGCCATGAATATATTGGCATATGATGGGGCAAACCTCTTTCCCATCGCTGTTCCCTTCACTTGGAGGTAAAATTTGGAGTCGAATTCGAAATCATTTTTATTCAGGTTAATTTCTAACAATTTTAAAAGTATTTTATCCGGTCTGTTGTTATCAGGGTACCTAGTGAACCAATGTTTTACTGCTTCCAATCCTGCCGGTGTCTCTATGTTAGTATAAAGACTGTCTATATCTATAGTGAAGAGGAGGCTATCAGGTGGAAGAGTGATGTTTTTGATTTTGTCAATAAAATCATACGTGTCTTTAATATAGCTTGGGTGTCTGTTGCTGATCGGGTTCAGGAAATGTTCTATGTATTCCGCTGTGGCATAAGTTTCACTGCCACAGTCAGACACAATGGGACGACCTGGTGGCATCTGATGAGTAACACTCCATGTTTGCGGGTCCTTATGGATTTTGGGGAGTAGATAGAAAACTCTTTGCCGTGGATTGTCAGGTCCCATCAGGTAAATTTCTTGTCTTTTATTTATGTAGCCACCTTCACGTAGTTGTGTGAGGATCTTTTGGACTTCTGGGACTGTTTTTAGATAAATTGGTTCTTTTAGTTTTTTACAATAATCCTCCTGATGTATGGATTAACACCTCGCCACCTCTTTGCAGACCCGGTTTTGGGTTCACAGGCCTTTTAAGTTTAAATGTTTTGCCCAGTGTTCCAACATTGCTTCTGCACATGTTGGTGTCCAGTGTATCCCGTCTTGTGTCACTTCAAACCGGGAGGGTGGTAAGCGTGGTACGTAGGACATGTTTTTTTGTAAGTGTTTGTTCATGTCATTTAGTGTGGTTTGTTCTTGTGGTGTTAAACTGTCTGAGAAATTTATCAATGGGATGGAAATGGTTGCACCTGGAAATTTGTCTGTTGCTGCTTTTAAGGCTTTCTGCATTTGTTTTATTGCAGTGTCCTTAGCATTTTGGTTGCGGTGGTTAATCCCAAAGGCCAGAAGGACTTTCTTTACTTTAGTGAGCACGGTTGCCTTTCTGATTACGTGTTCTGCATGTCTAAAGTTACCTCCTGGATAACTGTCTATTTGTAGATCTTTAAAGGTGTGTTGTGGGATTCTGGCCAGATTGGAGTCACCCAGGATCTCCAAGTGGTGATGTGCACGGATCAAGTTAAACAGTTGTTTGACTAAAGCACTGAATTTTTTGTATTCGGGTGTTGTTCTATCTTGTTCCCCGATTTGGTTTGATTGTGGTGTTTCCTGTCTTTTGTTAGGTTTTTTCTTGGTTCCATTATTTTCTTGTCTAAGTCCCTGTGCATTTTTTTTTGTTTGTTTTTTAGGTGCAGCTGTACGGTTGCTGCTAGGGGCGCGAGGTGCAGGGCCCATATTGTTATTTGTCCAAGTGCGCTGAGGATAGAACACCCGGTTTTTCCAAAAATTTACATTATTCCTGTGGTTAGGAAAATGTTGGCGTCTTTTATATAAGACATGTTGTCGTGTGTCATGAGCCTCAGGCTCCAGATAACCAGGTTCACGTCTTTTGTATCGTTGAAAATAAAAAGGTTGAGGAGTTTGTTTCCTCTGTTGTGGTCGACCAAAAAACATTTTTGAGAAAGGCAAGTCTGTTGTTGCAACGTTTTGTAATATGAATATTACTTCATCAGGCATAGACTTGCCAAAGTGAAAAAAATTGTTTTTGTTTTTTTGAGTTTGAAAAAACAGACAAAAGTATTTATTTATGTCAAAAAAAGAAAACCTAGACTATAATAATGAAAAGAACAATGCTATTTTTTATTAAAAGTTTCCAAATTTATGACTTTTTTGTGTTTTTATTTAGTTTTTTAATGTTTTTTGTGTTTTAATTAAGAAAAAGGCTGGTTTTATCTTTTCTCTGGCAAATTAATCCTTTTTGCAGTACTAACTTTCGCCAGAAGATGGCACCAATCGTCTCTATATTTTTTTTAAATTTATTATTAAACAGAAATATCTCTGCTCTCTGCTCTTTTTTTAAATCTTAAAAAATAAATAGTTTAAAAAATGAATAAATTAAATGTTTCTGTTTCCTGTTTAGGGATACAGAGAAGGGACAAAGCATCTCTGCTCTCTGTCTAGAGATGCAGAAAAGATCAGAATAAGAAAATAGTCTTTTAAAGTTTTTGAGTAAAAAACTAGAATGTTTTTCCTGTTGTAGTTTAAATGTTATTTGAGTTTAAATTAATGCTAAGTGCATTACCCATAATGCCTTATATTAATATTTGCATATATTTTGAAATGAAGGGATCAGTTGATCCCCTTAATTGTATCTGCTTATATAATTAATAGGATTCAATAAGTTTAATTGAATCCTAGAGGTATGACCTCTAGATTTAAATGATGTTTTATAAATATGAGCCTCTGCCTCCCTCTAGTGGACATTTAGTGGTATTGCCTCTTTTTAACTTTTAAAGTATTTGTTTATTTGTTATTATTTAAATTGTCCAAACACGCCAAGTACGGTGCTGGTAGTAATGTTTTATAGCTTTATTTGCACCATCAGATTATCCTACACATAGATTTAACGGTAGTAGTAATGTTTTATAACTTTATTTACACCTTCAGATTATCCTACACATAGACTTAATGCTGGTAGTAATGTTCTATAGCTTTATTTACACCGTCAGATTTGAGGCAGCCGTGGCCTGGTGGTTAGAGAACTGGGCTTGTGATCTGAAGGTTGCCGGTTAGATTCCCAGATCCAACAGGTCATGACTGAAGTGCCCTTGAGCAAGGCACCTAACCTCTAGCTGCTCCCCGGGCACTGTGACTAGGGCTGGCCACCGCGCAGGGTACATGTGTTCACTGCCCCTAGTGTGTGTTCACTAGTGTGTAAATGTGTGTTTCACTGCACGGATTGGGTTAAATTGCGGAGAATTAATTTCCTAAGTGTGTAAGAAGCACAAGGATCAGAACAGTACTCTAAATCTAAAAAAAAAAAAAAAAGATTATCCTACCCATAGATTTAACGTTGGTAGTAATGTTTTATAGCTTTATTTACACCATCAGATTATCCTACCCATGGATTTATCTACCCATAGTATGTTTATCTGTATTATAGTGAACTTAGACACTGTGTTATATCAGTTGTATTGCTTTTTTATACTGTATTTTTCTTTGTAATCATCTTATTGTTGTTATTTTTTTAGGTAGACAATTTTAAGATCTGTCCAGGGACAATGGATGAAAAATAGCCTTCTGGCTAATTCCGGTTGCATTTATAGTTAATTAATGTACACTGTCCCTGTCAAATAAACTAGTCAGTCAGATCAAGATGGCGCCAGTGTGGGGTGACGTCTCAGGTGTGCTCTTACCTGTGTTGCTTTTTATTGTATTTTTTTAATCATTATTTAATCATGTACACACCGTTTACGTATATGATAAGGAGACATTATTGCACATTTGATCCTTTGTTACGTCTGACTCCAAGTTTGATCTGGGAGTGGAGTTTAATCACTTACGCCGTCCTCTAGTGTCAGCGGAATTTCCGACATACTTTGAGTTTTGCAATGGTCAGGGGAGCGCTGGTTGCCGGTGTCGACATAGAAGGAAGCGCGGCAGGAGAGCTGGTGTTCTCGTACGACAGAGGAGGCTGCTAGGTGCTCCAATGGTGCAGGCCGAAGGGCATATTTCGGCTGAGGATCTTGAACGCCATCACATCATGCTCATTGGATGAACGGTATGTGTGGCTTCGCGTTGCTGACCCGGCTGGAGAAGCCCAGAGCTGCTGGGCTCATTCATGCGGAGGTACACGAGGCTGAATTTGGTTACTTATTCGCAGTTCCATATTCGTCTGGTTCCTTATTCACAGTTACTTATTCGACGACTGAAGTTGGTTCCTTATTCACAGCGAGACTGACGGTATATTAACGCTGCCTTAGCCAATCGCTTACTGACTTAAGTTAAACAGGTGTTACACCGAGAACTGTGACCTATTGAGATCTGTGACTTCTTCTATCATGTCACAGATCTCAACAGGTCACAGTTCTCGGTGTAACACCTGTTACTCCTCACTAGCCTGAGCAGAGGTCCGCTCGGATTACTGTTAGTATATCAATATATAGTAACGGACCGCTTTTAAGGTAGCCAATCAGAGCCAGTGTTTTTACACGTGACACAAACGGAGTAGAGGCAGAAATAGCGAATCGGGAGCAAGCTGAAGAAAAGTTAGCATTTTCAAGGTGGCGATATAAACATTATTTTAAATTCATTGAGGTTAAAGGCAAAAACGTGCATGTAATGTGTACATTATGTCCTCGGGCGAAGACTTTGTCGACATCCACTCTAATTTAATAAAGCATCTCACAACGACCCACGCAGCTACAAAGTTAGTGGCTAGAAGCACCGACACCACAGCCGTCCACTAGCAAAGGACTTATTATTTGAAGAATAAGACTAAAGAGATTTTG
>BRDA01052600.1:4098-21298 GCA_036984385.1 Crenuchus spilurus | reverse complement strand
TGATCTGTCATCTATGTTCTATTACAAATAAAATATTGACATTTGCCATGTCCACATCATTGCATTCAGTTTTTATTCACAATTTGTTTAGTGTCTCTAGTTTTCTCTGGTTCATTTGTGTGTATTGATTATGTAATCTCTTAATTTTGAGGTACATGATCCATAGTAAAAAAAATCCTGACAGAGGAAACGTAGACTTAAAAACCTTAATAATAAATACATACATAAATAAATAAATAAATAATACGTTAACAGAATATAATTTCGTTTATAAAATACTTTTAGATTAAGCAATTTTTTCATATTCACAACGCCAGGACTAAAAATAAAACTGAACGTCGCATCATTTTTTCTATGTACGTTAAAAAACGTGCGATGTGAACATCCCCTTTAATTTACAGTCAGTGTCGCCGTGAATAAGGAACCGATTCAGTCGGCAAATAAGTAACTGTGAATAAGGAACCAAACAAATAAGTAACTGTGAATAAGGAACCAAACAAATAAGGAACTGTGAATAAGTAAACAACTTCAGCCTTGTATAATCAGGTGATTTGTAATGTTGGCTGCACTTGTGTAAAAACATTTTATAGAACATTTTGAGCCACTGGATTTAATTAATTTCAAAATCCTGACAAAAATATACTAATAACACGTCATCTAAGAGGTGTAAAATATTGTGTAAAGCTTGTTTATATAATAGATTACAAAAGAAAGTTAAGAAAACGGTGGAAATTAAAATTAATTACTAAAACACTAAGAAATGTTTAAAACATTTGCTGCAGTAGACGGTTCCTTAGCTCTGATAGCTGTTATGTCAGAACATTAAAACAACGTGTTGTGTAACTTTGTAAGCGGTCGCTTGGCTTTGGTAGCAGATACGTCATAACATTAAAACATGTATAAATGTTAAAATCCTCAGTTTGAGTGTTAAACTCAGCTGTAGTTGATTTTTCTCACTAATAGTGAAGTTACACAGATGAACGTTTGTGTAAAGTCTGAAAGCTTTTAAAGACAGAAACCTGAATGTGTGAAAGTGAAACTAACTTTACCGCAGTTATGAGGACTTTAGTTTAGATAAATAAGTGTGGTAGTGTCTGACATGATGTATTAAACAGTTTATAATGTGAATTAGCTGCATTGTGCTGAGTTTATTACTGATTAGCTATCGCTAACACTTCCGCTAAAGCTGTAAATAAAACAGAAATACAGAAGGACTAAAAGGACTTACCTCAGAAAACAAAAACACTTCACTCAGACTAAACAGGTCATCTGAACCTCACAGCGTCGTGTTTTCTGACTTTGTTCAGTTAAAATCTCTCCGGACGTCTGAAGAGAAAAGTTTGCTGTTTTCTCCCCGTTAGGTGTGACTTTTCCGGGCCGAGTCACATTTGTCTACATCCTCCCTACCTAGTGCACTACGTAGGACTTAATGTAGTGTCCCCTGCAGACAAACACAGTCTTTTAAATACTTTAAAGTCTTTTTTAACGTGTAATTTGTGGTTCAGACACATAAACAGTACAGACTAGCTATCTGTGTAAAGAAGCCACATCAGAGGCGTCGTAGTGGGGGGGAAAGTGGTACTGAGTTACCAGAGCCCCAAGTGTGGAGAGGGCCCTTGAGGAGTCTGGAATTTTATTTTCATTTAAATATTTTACAAAATAATATTTAATAATAGGGGGCGGGGCCCTGGGCATTGCTTGTGCATAGGGCCCAGAATTTGGTGCTACGCCCCTGAGCCACATGTTCCTAACACAAACCTGTACACTACATAGGGAGCAGGGAGACATCAGAAATATACTGAAATGTATCCATCCGACGTCATCCTAGCTGGAACCGGAGCTAGTTTTTATCCCGCCCGTATTGTGGAGTAAATGCGCTATGATTGGATATTAGGAACCAGACTTTATGCTACGATTGGCCCAGTCAACAACAGCCATCCAATCAGATTGTTAGACGCGTAAGGCGGTTGTCTGAATACGGGCGTGTTTTAAAAAGTAAACACACTAAGCGTCATCACCTGTTTCTAGGCAGACCGAGTGATTGAAGGTTGAGTCTGAGCTGAAGTCTGTTAGCAAAATGGAGGAATCAGTCAAAACCGAGGGACGTTTAAAAACACATTACACAGTTAGAATATTATCAACTTAAAACACCTGATAGTTCTAATTTAATCCATTGTGCCCAAATCCAGCTGTATACGTTTAGTTCTTCTTCCTCCTCCTCCTCTTCCTCTTATACAGAGCCGCTGGTGAACATGCTATTCATGTGTGAGTGTATTAGAGATTTAATGAATTATTTGCACTAAATAAGCACACAATTAAAAAATACTTTATAAAAGTACATAAAATATATGTTTTTATGTTCAATAAGTATCTGATGTGTTTTAATGACATTTTAAATAGATTTCTGCAAATACAAGCCAAAGTGAATATTATTTGCCTCTTTCTGCTTCAGTCTTATCTGAAAGTGATAAAGTTACATTAGTCTTTAAAATCATTAGGATTACTCAGGACTTCAGTATTCATGGGATAACAAATTCAAATATGTTAATGTTAGAAAATCAGAACTTTGAAACATTATTTTCCCCAATAAATATATCATTAAACGCTTGATTATTTTTCAATACCATACAAGTTTAAGAAAACAATCATTTAAAATGTAATGCTAATGCTAAGCCAATAAGGGAAGTAATGCCAGCTGTTCACACTAATAATCAATGTTGATATGCATGTCAGTGTGTTATAAGTCACTAAATGTATTACTAATGACCAAAAATCACAGCTTTGTGTCTGTTTACAGAGGATATAAAAAGGATAGATATGCATACAAATATGTAGTTTTTGTGATTTAAAAAATCAGACCAATATGAATAATTTATGAACTTTTTCCACCTCAATGTGACCTATAATCTGTACAATTCCACTGAAAAATAAACTGAAAAATAAAAAAGAACTAAAACATTGTGGTTGCATAAATATGGACACTCTTAAACGAATACTCTGTTTAAGTGCTTTGTTGAATGTACCATATGACAGCATTTAGACTTTTTGGGTAGGAGTCTATCAGTATGGCACATCTTGACTTGTTAGACTCCATATCCCAAAAGCTTGCTTCAGTAGCCGAGGATCAGAACACCAAGGCCTTTGCTTTAGGTCGCCACCCAAATCACACAGCAAATGACCACCATTGCTGCCTCCCACACAGGTGGTGGGCCTAAGTGGGAGTCAACCCATCTAGCTCCTTCAGCTGAACCAGGCTGGCCCCCATGGTTAGAGGTCCAGCCACCAGGCACACGCCAAGACAACCCTCCCCAAGGCCTGGCTCCAGGGTGGGGCCACAGTAACCATATTCCAGGTGAGGGAAGTGGGGTCTTGTTGTTTTTGTTTTTCATGGTGGACTTGTTGGATCACATTTTGTCTGGCCTGTCACTGAGGATCAATTTGTCTTGGGAGAACCTACCATGTGCTACTTCCCCAGACAACCTAGTAGAGGTCTGCATTACCGCAGGACCTGCTGTACCCGTTATAATACCTTGCAGCATGGGACCAAAATTAATTCTCTTTTGCAGGAGCGATCAGTCAGTCAGTCTAGACATGATGGGAGCGGGACCAGACATACTTGTCGAAAAATCCTGCAAATGAACAAATAGTCTAGAAAATGATGATAAACATGCAGAGATGACCTGCATAATGAACATAAACACAGATAATCTGCTGGTCATAAAGGGCTTTCATATATGCACTATTAATATACCTCATTGCACATATACACCACACATTTGCACTACATTGGACCTTGTACTTTTTAAATATATTTTTTATAAAAATGTTTATCTTATCCCCTGATCTACCCTGAGCCTGAGCCAATGCAATGAAATTTTGTTCTAATGTGCACTATACAGTGTAAATCTGAATGACAGTAAAGTCTATCAGTTATTTTATGCAGTTGTGTTATGCTGGCTGTGTTGGTAGATGTGATAATTTGTTTATGTGAGTAACTCACTGTCTGTGAGATGTGGAGTAGCATTAGTGTCATCACTAGCAGCTCGGAGCATGTTATGTATCCGGCGTTTATGTTAAGTGTTTACAAGTGAATAATAAAGAGACTGTTCTGCATTAAGCTGAATCCATCTAAGTTACGTTCCTCTCCCACTTCGCCACAATATGTACGTTTTAAGTTCTGTAGAGTTAATCTGATTGATGTGAGGATCAGGGGCGGTACCAGAGTCAGGCTACGGAGCTATAACTCCGGGTCTTTTCTCAATATCTCTGGATCTTGCATCTAACCCAGAACCGATCCACCAACATCCGCTTCCCTCCTTCTGTCTCCCCACACACACCAGACGACGAACTAAACTCAACTGGCACATGTGACGCACCCCCCTGAGGACTGTGGGTGTGAGCGGGATCAAATATGACTATTTTATTGCAGGATTAGGATGAAAACATGCGGGAGTGGGACTAACAAATCAGTCCTGCGCAGACCTCTACAATCTAGGTTTTAGGATCATGCAGGCATGCAAACCCCTCCACCACAATAAGGCAGCAATCCAAGGAGGGGGGAATAAAATGTAAATTAATTATTTAAATTAGGGCGTCTTCACTCTGGTAGTCCGTTTCTCTGGTCCGAATCAAAAGTTCATTTAATTTGGAGTGTCTCCCCCACTATTTGGTTTGTTTTCACACAGGCACAAACCTAAAAGCACCAAAATGCGTCCCAACAAACCACGTGAACACGTCGTCTCCTCTGATTGGTCAGAGCTGTCTGACGCGGGAGCAGGAAAGTAAACACTAGAGCAGGAGCAGTCAGAGCTAAAACTGTCACTGTGCTGTTGCTGTTTCTGCCTCTCGTCACTCACCTGTCCTGAGTCACGGCTCCATTCTGCTGTTTAATAATTTTAAAAATCATACAGGGTGATTTTCTGGATTTTTTAGACTCTGTCTCTCACAGAAGTGTACTGTTGTAAATATATTTTTGTTCTGGCACCAACTGTTAAAGTATTTATATGTTCTGGATCCCAGAGTTTGAGATCAATTGAAAAGATGTTTCTCTCTCAGCACCTGCTGAAGTCAGGAGACCAGCGGAGTGAAGATGAAGCTTCTGTTGATGTGATGAGCAGATCTGCAGTCTCTGTCTGGCTGTCCACCTCGCTGTCTAACTTCACTGTGTAGAAGTCAGGTTTTTATAGAGAATGCAGCCCCTGTAACTGTAATTTAACTGACCACGGGGATTCAATCAACCCTACCCCTGCAAGTGTAAGACAGTGGGATTCCATCAGCCTTGTCAGATAACAGTGGTGATTAGCATTGTCAGCACAAACATGTGATCACTTAGTCCTGATTTAAAACTAATACAGAAAAAGTACAACAATGGTCTCCACCATGCTTTCACATTACTGTTGGGCGAGTGGTGCTAAACATCAACACCAGCTTTGTTTATCTCATGAGCATCCATCTTCCTCTTGATCGCCTTCCAGAGTTAATATACAGCTCTGCTGTGTCCTCTCCTCTAATAACACAACACACACTAATACACCACCACATCCCTGCAGTGCACATGAGCCATCACCCAAATAATACCTGCTCTGTGGGGTCCTGATCACTGAAGAACAGCGTGAACACCGTATACAGAGAAACATACTACAGTCTGTAACTGTAGAGTTATAGTACAGTGGAGATGATCAAATGGACAATGGTGCCCAATGCTCTGGACACATCTATGGGATAATGTGTGTGTGGTACTGTGTTGGAGTCTATACAGCAATTATAAAGAACCAGAGCTTGGTTCTCTATAATTACCTGTGCTCCTGACTGGTAATTTCTCATCATCTCTCAAGTTCATAGTGATACAAACGTGGGCTGTGTTATCTGGCAACCCAACCCAGAGGCTGATGTGCATTATTGTTGGTTATAACAGTTAGTGGTTGGCATTAAGAGCTTGGTATCCCTTCATCTTTCACAGCCTAATGTTGGCAGGTTCACCCCTAGCTCTTCTTCCACTGGCAAACAGGTCACCCATCCAGTAGCCACCTGTGTGCCACACTAGGTCAGCCAGAACTGAGCTGGCATCCTCTGCCCAAGGTTTGTTTGTTGAAAGATCAGACCTGTAGTTATCTGTAACTAAACAGATCACTTTATTAATCTCAGAGGGAAACTCATTTCTGTTGCTAGTGCCACCTTATCAGTTACATAACGTCAGTTTTCCTCCCATTTACAGAACCTGAGACCACCACAGACAGCTGATTTTCTTTGAATGTGTATTTTATTGAAGGCTGCCAGACAATTAGGAACACTTAGCCATTTACAAATGCTAAGTACGTCAGCACAAAGCTGAATATAATCAAATGGCTAAATAAAATACAGCTTTGCTCCCTTTTATAGTTACTGAAGATAAAACTGCTAAACTAATACTGACTCACCATCATAAAAGCATCACATACTCGGTCACTGAAAAAGGCAGCATGTGTGGCAACCTAAAGACACCTGTCGAATGTTGTAGGTGTCTATTTGGGCAAAACAAGACAAACATTTAAAAAAGAAAAATAAAAAGGGTCAAAAAATGGGATTTTACCTCATTTTGATGAGCTATTTTGTACAGTTTCTGAAATAGTTTCTGTACTTTTTGTAGAGTAGAATACACTCACTGACCCTTTCACTGGGCACATATACCTTATATTTAAACTCATTGTCCAGTTTAGCTCCACTGACCACACACACAGGTGCACTCTGTAGTGGTGTGGTACAGCTCTGCTGTGTCTGATCCACTCCTATTAGCACAACACACTAACACACCACCACCACATCAGTGTCAGGGCTGAGAATGATCCATCAGCTCTAGGGGTGCAGGAAAAAATCACTTTGAGCTTGAATCGTGTTTCTAACATTGAACGATTCAGAATCGATTCTCGTTTTTGTGGGTGCGGATGTGCCTTCTGAGCCACCGTACTGCTAGGCAAAACAAGGAAGCAGCGTTGGCCATGTACAGGCATGCAAGCCAAGCCGCAGTCTTTGAAAGCAACCATTTGGAAACACTTTGGATTTTACCGTCAACCCGGCCCGGGTAAGAAAGGGCTTCACGTGACTCGTGTGATTTGCAGAGATTACAACGGTACAGTAACGTATTTCGTTCGTATTGGAAAGAATCGGAAAAAAATCAATTTGTGACCCCAAGAATCAATTTGCTTGATTCCCAAAGATTCGCAGCCCTAATCAGCTCTGTGGGGGGTCCTGATCATTAGAGAACAGATTACAGAGAGAAACAGATGCACTACAAAGTGTACCTGTACACTCAGTGGAGCTAAACGTTAATGAAGTGTGAAGTCTGTTAGCATCTGTGCCATGACTAGTGCTGCTTCTTCACTGACCAGCACTCGTCAAGTCAACACTGAAATGAAAATGTGACTACGTATCCACACGTATGTGAAGTTCTAAAAGAATCTAAAGTTTCCAAAAACAAACAATGTAAATAAAGTAAACGACAGGCATACAGCCATGCCAGGAATGAAACACTTTCAGTGTGGATGGCATCACAGAGCTGGCTCTACATTGCAATGTGGGTCACCATCGTCCACCCAAGTCTACTCCAAACTAGACAGTTTAAAAGTGCGGGTAGGTGATGGTTTCAGGCCGACATACAGCGGCTCAGTGAAAGTGCTGCGGAAGGTATAAAGGTGGATCATGGTCTCCTTGTTTACTACATAGACAGACAGAATACCAGCAGAATAGTCCAAGAACAGGCCAAGTCGGGTCTTCCTCGTCTTCTCTTCTTGGGTTTCTGAGTCTTCGGTTTCTGGGTCTAATGTAATGTATTCAGTAATCTTTTGCCAAACACACGGACCGTGACGGAGCAGAAAGGGATGGCCGTACCCACACTGTACACACCACGACTTCACGCTGTTCTCTAGGTCGTCCAGGAAGCTGTTCTCTTTTCTAGGGATGCTGCGGTAGCAGACAGCAACAGAACCCACCAGAGGGGCACCTTCCACCTCCCAGTAGAAGCGTCCCCCGAACAGGGCTTCTTTACACAGGACTTGGCACTGAAAGTCAAAGCGGTCGGGGTGAGGCGGGTAAGGGCGTGGTGTGCGTTTGCATTTGTCTACTCCTGGACAGAAGCAGGACGGATCAGCCAAAACCCAACGCTCCTCATGGTTCAGCTCCAAATTCCCGTTTACGGTATTGGGGTCAAAGGTCAGTGAGCAGGCATCTGAAATACATGACAGGATTAGAAACACTTTTATCTGAAAGATTTCTCAGAAACGGTCCCTTCAGTCATGATGGCAGTGTACTCACATCTCAGAAACTCGGTCCTGGTCTTTGGTGTGAACAGCAGCTCCTCGATTTCCTTTGCTATGAGAGAATATAAACACTTCAAGTCCCTGTACAGCCCCCTCCCAAAAAGAGACAGAGATAAATGTAAATAAAAACAGAACACAGTGATTTATTCACATCTCAGATGTTAAAAATGAGACATTTTACAGTTTCATCAAAAACATGAACTCATTTAGAATTTGATGTCAATAACAAAAGCTGGATGGTTCTGCTTCTCTCGGGTCTGCAGGGCACAGCATCCGTCATTTTAAAAAGATATGATTCAGTTTTAACTTGTTTGTGGATCACACAGCTAACTGTGTTCACAGACAGTGATGTGTAGTGTTCCTGAGCCCAGGCACTGATTTCCAGTACAGCATCATGCCCGTCTGTAACGCAGTGCCAACTGAGGATCTAAAGATCACAGGCATCCAACAGTACCGGTCAGATTCTCTGAATATTCTGATGATGTGTGCTGGAGATGATGGGACATTCAAAGTCTTCACAATTTTACATTCAGGATCACTTTTCTGAGATGGATCCACATTTTTAGTCTTTTTCAAATATTTATTTTATTCCCTTTGATGCTTTTTTGTACTCAGTCATGTGACTTGGTTGTAAATCGCTTCTCCAGCTGTTTTCTTTTTTTAGTATCGCTTACTTATCGCTTTTAGCTTTTTGCTTCTTGTGTCTAAACTCCTGAGATGTGTCGCTGCCATCAAATGAGTTCATATTTTATGAAATGGTAAAACGTCTTTTAACATCTGATGTGTGTATAAAATGTGAGTCTGTGGGATTTGCATTGTTTTATTTACATTTATGTACACTTGACACAGTGTCCCAACTTTT
Source organism: Crenuchus spilurus (assembly GCA_036984385.1). Lineage (NCBI taxonomy): Eukaryota > Metazoa > Chordata > Actinopteri > Characiformes > Crenuchidae > Crenuchus > Crenuchus spilurus. The sequence continues at coordinate 12,145 of BRDA01052600.1, read as the reverse complement.
TGGAATTAGCGTTGTAGAACATTTGCAGATGTAACGAGCATAAGACTCATGTTTACACAAAGTTCCACCTTCATTTAGATGTAGTTCACCAGCCAAGACGTGTCTGGAGTCCAGAATTTACTTATTTAGTTTAAGTCTCAAGTTATAAGCCTAACAAAGCTCAGTACTAGACCACACTGAGTAATCCAGCTAATTATTCACATTTTACATAATCAGCATCAGCCAAAAAATGGGCACATTTTTTAAAAGGTTAAACTGCAGGCAGCCTAATCAGTGTGGCTGCTGTGGACCAATGTTAGAGCTCCCCCTGGTGTCAGTATCACAGACTCTTTGGACAGATGAAGTGACTGATAAACCCATCCTTTTATCTCAAATAAACCATTATTTTTAATTTATAATATCTGAGATACATTAACATCTGGGTGCAGGTGGTGATGGACACAACTGGCTTATTTAGGGGACTTTTGAATTCTAGTGCCTCAGAGCTCTAGTTCTCAACAAAAGATGCAACATTTGGACTCCAAACATGTCTTGGTGGATGGATGACACCATGAGACAAGCAGAAAAATATGGAAATATGGTTTTTGAGTGAACCGTGTTTTTAAAACACAAAAAGCCTTTTGACCAATTAGGGAAAAAATCCACAATGGGAGACTCTACAAAGCAGGTACAGACACGACATATGAGCAGTTTAAGCAGGACAGTCTGAGAATTAAATATATTTGCCCCTCACCTCTCTTAGAAAAAGCAGCCAGCTCCATATTACAGAAATCCTCCAGACGCTGCAGGACATCCAAGACGTTTTTAAGAGCTGGATAATATGTTTCTACACCAGAGTCTGGAGCAGATTCACACAACGCCTCAAAGCTCTAGATAAGTATGAGTAAAACAGAGAACATTATAATAACAGAGCAAAGAAACCCTGGGAGCATTTTACATGGGTGAGTCAAAAAAAATTAGATGTTACATCAGTTCATTTATGACTGCAGCGCAACAAAAATGGCCGCTCCACTTATGATGAACAGGAAAGAGCCGTGACTGTTTTTTGTGGTCTGAGGATGTCTGGTGCTGATATTTATCAGAGACTGTGTGCACAGTCTGTGTTTTTGGTGAAGATGTGTTTTTAAAGTACAGTGGTAACCCTACTTACGAGCATCCCTACTAATGAGTATTCCAGGTAACGAGTCAAGATCTCAGAATATTTTTGTTCCAGGTAACGAGTAAAATTCCTAGTAACGAGTAGCGGAAATTTGTTCAAGTATACCAACCGCTAGGGGCGCGGCGGTCGTAGTATCCCCTAGATGCTAGCGTAGAAGAAGAGGTCAGTCATTACCTTTGACCGCTGTCCAGTGAAAGTGCTAGTGAAAGTGACACAAAGACAGCAAAAGGTAGTGAACAAGAAAGTTAGATACATTTTACTTTTACTTTTCATATGATAAGTGTAACCATGCCATACACGTACGCCCGTCCTCCTGTCCTCCTTAGCCGCCAGCCTACACGAGCACCGTCGTCTCGTTTATGTTTTAAAAACCCATATAAACACATTATTTACATATTAAAGTATACTGTATATTGGCCGGCTGACACGGATTAATCAGTTTTACATGTATTCTTATGGGGAAAATGCATCCAGCTAACGAGCTAACCAGCTAACGAGCTCGGCTCCTGCACGGATTAAACTCGTAAGTAGGGTTACCACTGTATTGAGAAGTTTAAGGAAGGTCCACAAGCATTAGCTGGACACCCGTCCATGTGCACGACTAATGACAACATTGAGCTTGCACGTGAACTCTGTTGGATGGACGAGTGACAGTGTAAATCGGTCACTAAATTTGGACCGATACTCTATGAAAGGGTGTTACATGACCTCACACTGCTGCCCAGACTGTTGACACTCCAAAACTTGACTGTGAGGTGCTTTAGTTTGATGTTGGACCATCATCTGTTTGGTCCCCTGAAAGAAACCATAAGAGGACGGAGATTCCAGTCTGAAGTGGTGAAGACAACAGTACACTTGTGGCTCACAGCTCAGCCAAAAACCCGTTTTAAAGAGTGAACACCAAAGCGTGTTGATAGATGAACAAAGTGTTTTGAAGAGCAGTATAAAATAATGTTTCTGTATGTTCTGAAAATGGGTTCTAATCAGTTCTACAGTCAGTGTGAGGATCACTTTTGACTCACCCTTCAGAGAAATTGTACACTTTGTTAGATTCAGTGTGTACTGATGTACACATGTTGGTCTTTTGTTAGTGTCTCCAGTCTGTTATCTGTTCTTTTCTTTTATAAACGTTGTTTTGGTTGCTCACCACGGTTCCACACTGTTTGTGTAATGCTAATGACACAGAACTTATTCTCCATCCTGCTTGTATTTGAATCGACCCCCCCCCCGCCATGCTGGTTACCTTGAGAAAATGGATGTGGTCATCTGATCTGCAAAGCTGCTGAAGTTCAGCATCTCTCTTCTTCAGCTCGGCCAGCACCTGCTCCTGCTGAGCCACGATGCCTTGAGTAGAGCTCACAGCCTCGCTCTCCTGAGCTTTGATCAGCTTCTCCATCTCAACCTGCCACTGCTTCACAGCTTTAATCACAGAGTCCCGTATCGAGCAGCTTTCACCCACTGCAGCTTTAACGGGGAGCTGTGTGGAGACCAGACACGTTGATCAGCAGCTTGTGTAGGTTTTACAGACTGGACAGCACAGTCATACATCAACTACAGTATTGTGTAAAAAACACTAAAAATACACTAATAAAGTGAAATACATACAAGATCAGTGTGATATCAAATCAAATCAAATCAAAATTTATTTATATAGCGCTTTTTACAATGGACATTGTCACAAAGCAGCTTTACATAATCAGTATCAGACATTTTGATTCTAAGCCCAATGTGAGCAAGCCGAGGCGACAGTGGCAAGGAAAAACTCCCTCAAGGCTGGAGGAAGAAACCTTGGGAGGAACCAGACTCACAAAGGGGATCCATCCTCCTCTGATCAAACTACTGATACTGGTAGAGATTTACATCCTTAGTTAAATGTAAACATGCAGTAAATGTAGTAGCATTAGAGCTTATCTCAGTCAGTCACAGTATATGATGCTCAGTAGTAGTGTTGGCACTGTGAGCAGCTGCTGAGCATCACCGTCAGCAGATGGAAGCATGAAATGCTCTAAAGTGGACCAACATCAGCAGCTCAAACCATCACAGACTGCAGAACCTGCACACTGGACTTCAGACAGCTTGGACTGTGTGTCTCTCAGACTCTAGGAGCTGATTTACTAATGAAATGATGACTCAGGCCCAGTTCTGGTTCTGCTCAGTCCAGTTCTAATTATGTCCCTGGTTCAGGAGTGTTGATATTATGAATGTGGCAGCTGTAGCTCTGAGAGACACACAGTGTTTATACTGTTTATAGTCATTTACTCACCATCACATATCAGCATCTGAGGTTCTGATGTTTATGAGCTGTCAGTCAAACTGATGAACATTAAAAAGACTTTACACGTCTAACAGACATTAAAGGTTTATTAATGAGCTTAATGTTGTGATGTATGACTGAAGTGAAAGGTCTTCAGTAACCGGCTGAATCTGGAGCTCTCAGTAGTGAAACATCAGCTTCACTTCAAATCCACACAAGAAACATCACAATGAAGGAAAGACGCCGTTCAGCACCGAGACCAGCGTGTGGCATCAACACTTTGTCTAAAGCTTTTGGTAAAATTCTGGGTAAATTAGTCCAGTTCAGACAAACCTGCAGCTGGAGCAGAACTTCAGACGATGGTGATGTAGATGATGATGTAAGCCTGTGTACAGTCTATGAGATGACTGAGACAGTGCAGTGTGCTCACTGAGAGCATTTTATTATAAAGAAAAGCTAACCAGCAGGAAATCATCAGCATCCATCAAACCAGTCAGTGCTCACCTTGTAATTTCCCAGCGCCTGCTTCAGCTCCTTCAGGTCCTTTTCTTTAGCTCGGATCTTCTGCTGGGAGCTCTGCTGAGCGACAGCCAGCTGTTTCTGTAAAGATCAGCAAAATCTCATCCTCAGCTCTGCTCCAGAGACGGCTGCAACATCTGACTTATCTTCTGAAATCTCCCTCATATTAGAGAAAATTAACCTTTTCATTTCATTAATTTAATGAATCATTTAGACTGAAACTGAACAAAATGAATCATTTGTCTGAATACTGAACATCCCTCATTTCTGTCAATGATAAAGTAAAATGATTATAACTCAATAAAATAAATAAATAAAATACAAACTTCTAAAATAAGTCTTGTAGTGAGTCAGGAGTGAATGTCTATGTTAATAAGCTGGTTTGACATCATTAGGTTTAATAACGAGTTTAACTGATTATATTTGTATATAAAACAAAGACAATAATATATGAATATGTATGAAGATGCATGTGTGTTACATTATTACTAATATTTAATAAAATGATGTAAAATGTCTAAAATGAATGATGTAAGTCACATGGATGTGTTGTGTGTTTAATGTGAGTGTCATTGGCTACAGACACTGAAACACTTCACATTTCTTCTGCTAATTGTGAGACGATCCCTAACACTGCAGCAGGGAGCACAAACACAAAGCTAAGCGGCTGTATTCTGTCTTCATCATAAGTGTAGTTTAGTAAAGGTTGTGCTTGTAGTTTGTTGTCTTCTTCCATTTCAGCACCAAACTGTAACTGTGCTGGTGATTCTGTGTTTTGTTGGTGAGGAATAATAAATTAGCAATAATAAATACTACTACTACTAATAATAATAATAATAATAAATAATTAGCATTTATTTTCGGTTGCGAAATATTCTTTGCATCTCTAGTATATTATATTTCAAACATACGTACATACATATAAAAAAAAACATGACTTGAATTTGTCCTTCATTATTGAAGGAAACTTTGTATTAGTGATAGACTGATGAATCTGTCAATTAATCAGACAAATTATTGCCTTTTTTAGACCATCGACATCAGCGTGGTCTCTACAGTAACACTATAGTCATAAAACTGTTTTTACTAAGGTAATCATACTCATTATGTTTATAAAACTAGTTTTATTACTGCAGGATTACTATAGTTATACTATGATGACTTTATGATGGGCACCAAACACAGGATGTGATGTCACATGATGTCACCCTTAAAAGCTGCAGCAGTGCAGAAGAACACATGTTGACAGTATATTAATGTCTACTAAATGTGTTTTAAATGGGAGTTGGTTACAAATCCATTTATCTCAATGCTGCCTTAAGACATCAAGGATCTGCCTTCAGTTTCAGCCCTTATGTGCAGTAACTCGTACTACAGCTAAGGGACCGTCTGCATAGTTACACAACAGTAGCATTTCTTAAAAACCTGATCACTATACAAAATATAAAGTTTTGTTTGAATTATCAGATTTTAGTGGATTTTGAATGACATCACAATGTTCTAAATAACTATTTTTAAGCGCAGCCAACATGACCACCTCTTAAATGGACATCCTGCTTTATTTAAGTATTGAAGTAAAAATATTAAAAAATGCCAAATTATAATGTTTGCATTTGATTAAGAGATAGCACATTAAGTATAAAATAAACTGATAATGTGAGGCCGGAGGGTGTGAAACGTACAGATACACAATGTCTTATTATACAAGTTAAACTGCTGAGCTTTTTCTGGACACAGATGATGACAGAATACACTTCATTAATAAATCATACTGTTACATATGCAAAAAGCACTTTCATTTTCATCAGAGCTTAAAAGATTAAGTTCTTCAAAAGAACTTAAGTTTTTCAAATAATTTATAAAAAAATTTGTTATCCAATTTTTTTATTAATAAATTAAACATGTTAAACAATTTTGGTGTTGTTTATGTATAATGTCAAAATAAATGTTTATACTGTTTAAAATCAGCCTCTGTTTTACAGAATGTGGTGCGTTGCCAGTTGGGCTTATTTTGGGCTTGTTTTCATAGAGCTGGTTGCTTGTTTATATCTGGCAAAACTGGAGCTGAGAATTAGTGTAGCTTAGTGAGATAAAGATGCTGATGCAGACCCGGATGATGGCTGTGTGCGTTACATTAATGATGTGTAACTTTGTAGACGGTCCCTGAGCAGAGAGTTAATGTAGCTGAGCTGATCAGTAAGATAAAGACGCTAATGGTGACCCGGATGATGGCTGTGTGCGCTACCTCAGTGGTGTGTAACTTTGTAGACGGTCCCTGAGCTGAGAGTTAGTGTAGCTGAGCTGATCAGTAAGACAAATAAAGACGCTAATGGTGACCCAGATGATGGCTTTGTGCGTTACGTCAGTGGTGTGTAACTTTGTAGACGGTCCCTGAGCTGAGAGTTAGTGTAGCTGAGCTGATCAGTAAGATAAAGACGCTAATGGTGACCCGGATGATGGCTGTGTGCGCTACCTCAGTGGTGTGTAACTTTGTAGACGGTCCCTGAGCTAAGAGTTAGTGTAGCTGAGCTGATCAGTAAGATAAATAAAGACGCTAATGGTGACCCAGATGATGGCTTTGTGCGTTACGTCAGTGGTGTGTAACTTTGTAGACGGTCCCTGAGCTGAGAGTTAGTGTAGCTGAGCTGATCAGTAAGATAAATAGACGCTAATGGTGACCCGGATGATGGCTGTTTGCGCTACCTCAGTGGTGTGTAACTTTGTAGACGGTCCCTGAGCTGAGAGTTAGTGTAGCTGAGCTGATCAGTAAGACAAATAAAGACGCTAATGGTGACCCAGATGATGGCTTTGTGCGTTACGTCAGTGGTGTGTAACTTTGTAGACGGTCCCTGAGCTGAGAGTTAGTGTAGCTGAGCTGATCAGTAAGATAAATAAAGACGCTAATGGTGACCCAGATGATGGCTTTGTGCGTTACGTCAGTGGTGTATAACTTTGTAGACGGTCCCTGAGCAGAGAGTAGCTGAATAAGATGCTCACCTGAATCTTCTTGGTGGCTCTCTCGGTCTCTGCAGACACCACGTTGTGTCCTTTGTGCTCGCCCAGCATGCAGATATAACACAGACAGCGTTTGTCCGTCTGACAGTAAAACTCCAGCAGCTTGTTGTGAGCGGGACACACTCGGTCCTGCAGGCGGCCCGCGGCGCTCACCAGCCGGTGCGTCTTAAACACGGGGGACTCGTAGTGGGCCTGCAAGTGCTGCTCACAGTACGAGGCCAGACACACCAGACACGACTTCACAGCTCTGCTTCTGGTTCCGATACACACGTCACACAGCACGTCCACCGCCCCCGAACACTCCGCCTCTGCCGGTACCGAGCTGCACGTCCTCCTTTCGGCCCGGAGCTTGTCCACCACCTCGGACAGCAGCGCGTTTTTGGCCAGCCTGGGCCTGGGCACGAACTTCTGTCGGCACTGAGGGCACACGTGCGCCCCTCTGCTGTCCCCTTTATCCCAGCAGCGGCTGATACATGCCAGGCAGTAGCTGTGCCCGCACGGGATGGTCACCGGACTCTTCATTAAGTCCAAACAGATCGGACATTTAAACTTCTCCGAGTCGAAGTAACTGCCGCCCTCTGCCATCTTCGTCTGTTGTGAGCTGTTTCTGTGGTTTTTAAATCATTAACCAGCTCACTACTGCCACCTACTGTACAGATATATACTGACCAGCTCACTACTGCCATCTACAGTACAGATATACACTGACCAGCTCACTACTGCCACCTACTGTACCGCTCCGTGGTATAATGAAGAAACACTTAATTTAAAACAAACTGTAAGGAAACTAGAGCGGAAATGGCGATCGACTAAACTGGAAGTATTTCATTTTGCTTGGAAAGTCTAGAGTGATTTCTCATGAGATCCCAACAGAAATAATAAAAGTTAGTCTCTCCTGTCCATACGACTCGCCCGTGACTATTCACGGGAAGATATGAGATATTTCGACAGAAAGGTTCGTGTTACTTTATGAAGGTCAAATCAGCTAGCGGTAAAGGCGAGATCAAAGGAATGTCAAACAAAATTTAATTCACAAAGAAGTAATATGGTGCCTCGCCATGTCATCCACCGTCATCACTCGACCAGTCACATATAGACAT
>BRDA01052599.1:6844-24964 GCA_036984385.1 Crenuchus spilurus | reverse complement strand
TGAATCTACAATTCATTTTTTTATTTCAGTAGAAATTGTAGGATAATTGTAATCCAGTATGAATCTGCAGTGTTTGTAGTATTCTACAGTCTGACCGTAAATATTGTATGAAACACCAGTGCTCCAGTTTTGATAGTCTGCTGGTAATAATTGTGGAGTGATTTTAATCTGGTATATGCCATATTTCTTGTAGACGAGTGGAAGAAGAAGGTCAGCGAGTCATATTCAGTGATAATCGAGCGTCTGGAGGATGATCTGAGAGTGAAAGAGGACCAGCTGCCTGACCTAAAGCATGCGTTCAGGTGAGGATGAGGAGGAGAGAACATTTAGTGTTTAATTAGCATAATAGAATGATTAGCTTTTTGATGTTGACGTCACATGCAAATAGACTTTTCACTTTAGTGAGTGGATGTAGATGAGCAGAGAATTTTTATAATCCACTCTGTTTATTACATCTTTAATCCTAGAATTGGCTCATCAACCCAAATGCTTTTAGTCTATTATGGGCTAGAATATTTCATTCTACAGTGGAACCTTGGCCTGGTTATTGCTCATCTATTCACAGTTTATAGTAATCATGCAGTATTCCTTTCACAGTTAACACAAAATGGTAATTGTGTTCAATCAAATCTGAGACATACTGTACTATATGCAGCATATATGTGTCAGTTACAGTAAAGGTATTTATTTAAAGAACATGTCTCAATGGGATAAATGTATCAAAGTCTTGGCATAATTTATCATTTTTGAATCGGCTAAAGTAACAAATGACAGGTTGCACTTGCTCCTCTTCCGTTCTGCTGCTCCGTCTCTGTGCTGCTGGCTTAGCCTGCAGATGAGTCACTGACAGTAGAACATCAACACAAGCGGGGGAGGAGCTTTGCACTGTGACAGGAGCAGCATTTAAAAGTAGTGGCACTTAAACAGACAGCCAGGTCGCCTCTTTCACAATAGCGCAGACAAAAGAGAAATAACTGAAACTGAAACTGAAAATAAAATATTTATCTCATTACACTGAGGTATTGATATTATCAGTATTGCGTTGGTATTGATATTATCGATATTTTGATCAATCTGCCCACCGCTAGTGTCCAATACAAAGGCTGCCACCTGGACTATACCAGCATGCTCTAAAATGGAGCGTAAACCAGTAAGAGTGATGTTCATTTATCCATTTTATTAGTCTTTTGTATTTATTTCTCATTGTTTTCTGTTTATAAAACTATAAAATATATTTTGTTAATATTTTGGAGTGTCTAGAACAGATTAATTGGATTTACATTGTTTCTGACGGGAAATATTGCTTCAGTTGTCCTTTGTTTTTTGTATTTTTTTTTTCCAATTTTCTCCCTTTCCCAATGTGGTAGTCACAAATTAACCCAACCCATTAGTGGCTCTCCGCATCACTTTGCACCGTCACTGACTCTAGGAGGGTAAAGACATGCACAAGCCTCCTCCATTGCTTGTGACACAGCCACCGACTCTTTCCGAACTACTGCTTGATACACCATCACTGGGAAACCAACGTGCTCGGAGGAAAGCGCATGGTCTAGTTTAGAATGGACCAATCAGTAGACGCCTGAGCCAGTGAACATTGCAATGTGTGAGTGATAGGGAGACTGAGAGCGCCATCTACCCACCCAGAGAGAGCACAGTTTTGCTCGCTGTGGGCCTTGGCTGTTAATGGCAAACAGCATGTTTCAAACTTGCGATCATCTGGTCATAGTGTCAGCGTCTCAGCCTGCTGAGCCACTCGGGCCCAGTTGTCCTTTGTTTAGGTTAACGTCAGGCCCTTTAGAACAGATTAATGACAAAAACCGAGGTTCCACTCTGTACAATGGTATAAGTGAAGCAAGTAAACGTAGAAACTGAATTCATACTGAATAATTAATAGTAGATACTAATTAATACAGAATAATTTGTAGTCAGTACTTTTAATCCTCTCTTCAAAATTTGAAGTAAATCAGTAGATTTGGAAGCAGTCTGTTGTGTTTTAGCATCAGAATGTAATTTTATGCTTCAGGCTGTAATATTGTGTTATAATAAATATCTTCCATTGTGTGATGATTTGTAATATGCACAGCTCAGATGAAGCCTTCAACAAAGTGAATCTGAACTATCGCACAGAGAACAGCCTCTCTTTGTTGCATCTGTGCTGTATATGTGGAGGTGAGAGGAAATGCTTTAAAGTTTTGATTGTGTCCAGTTTTGTTTTTATAACCTGTTTATATATAAACTTCTGTGTAAAGTCTTAGTTACCTCGTCAAATGGTATAATCCAGGTATTTAGCATGTTTCAATAAAATAAACATAAATACAGTAAAATGTAAGTAAATGAAGAAACTGAAATGTTGTGATATACAGTCCGGCCACACATTCTGTACATTCAGTGGTTTTTTATGATTTAAAAATGGTCTTCATTGTAGATTAATACTAAAGTCATCCAAACTATGAAGAAATACATATGTAATTATTTAATAAACAAACAAGTGTTAAACAAACCAGAATATTTTTTATATTTTAGATTCTTTAAAGTAGGCACCTCTTGCTTAGATTTTCTTGGCATTTTCTCAGTCAGCTTTATGAGGGAGTCACCTGGAATGGCTTTCAGTTAACAGCTGTGCCTTGTCAAGAGTTCATGACTTGCATTTATTGCCTCTTAATGTGTTTGAGACATCAGTTGTGTGTCTACTTTGAAGAAACTAAAATGTAAAACATATTTTGGTTTGTTTATCACTTTTAAGTTTACTACATGATTCCTTATGCGTTCCTTCATACACAGTAAATCTGCCAGTGTTAAATCAACACTAACAGAGTTAAATTAACACTGAGTGTTAAATTTTGACACCCTCAGTGTTAATTTAACTCTAATAGTGTTGATTTAACACTGGCAGATTTACTGTGTAGTCTGGATGACTTCAGTATTAATTTACAATGCAGGAAAAATAAACAACAAACTTTTGACTGGTACTGTATATATCACTCATGCAATGAACAGGAAACAAATCCCACATCAGGACACTGATGCTCAAAGGTTTGCGTCCATCCAGACTGACCAGGAATGGCTTCACTGCTCTGCATCTTGCTGCATATAAGGTAAACTGACTATATCAGTATAGTTTCTGCCAATTCAATTCACTGTAACTTGAAAAAGGGAATTTTCTTGTCTATGTACATCCATATGAGCAAAAATCATTGACCAACACAGATTTATCAGTTTTTGGCTGTAATTGTGTAGTATATTTAATTTATGTTTATTTACATTATTCCCTCTCTCAGGACAGTGCTGAGTTGGTGACCGCTCTGCTGCATGGTGGAGCTGATATCCAGCAGGTTGGCTATGGAGCACTTACAGCTCTGCACATCGCTACTATAGCAGGCCATCATGAGGTGATGAGCATCAGTTTACCTTTATTTAAGTCACTCAACTTTATTAAAGTCTTTCAACTTAAATCTTCTGACTCAGACTATTTAACCACTTAAACTGTAAGGATATCAATTCTTGTAACTACATAATGTACAAATGAATGGTTGTAAAATACTGGGGGTGGGGTGGAGAGTGAGGGATGGTTTTAATTTCTTCAGCTGATTCTTCAGCCCACATATACTGCATCCTACTGGGAATTTTCCTCCCAATAGCAAGTCTACATCTTTATGAGCTGTCAATGGGTTAATCATGTTTTAACCCAACTTTAGGTCACACACAATGTAGTAAATTTTAAAATCAGTAATACTGTTAGACAGACAGTCTACTCATTTTTCATTGTTCACTTACTTTCAACTTATGAAGACTTCATTTAAAGCAAAAATTAATTCTGCAGAAAAAATAAGACTTTAACCTATAAAGTTTAAAAGTTTATACGTGGGGTTGAATATTTTGATTGCAACTGTAGATGACAATTTCTCAGTAGGTAATGAATAATTCACACTGAATATTGGTACTGAATATTCATAATTTTTTGGTCCTTTTTTTTTTTTTAAATAATAACAACATCCCCACTAAATTTCTCAGTGTGAGGTTCTTCAACAGTGAATATGATCCAAAGTGACTTATTTGAACCATATCAGAAATAATAAGCATTCAGTGTTTCAGTGTTTTTTGATTGGTGTTTTAGTGTGAACTGTAGTGAATTACCGTAAGTATGATGTACAAAAGATAAGCTTTAATATTCTTAAGGTTTGTGGTATTTATATGTGGTTATACTGTCTGTGTGTGTGTGTGTGTGTGTTTAAAGGCAGTTGATATTCTCCTCCAGCATGGGGCTTATGTGAATGTACAGGATGCTGTGTTCTTCACTCCTCTGCACATCGCAGCGTATTTCGGCCATGAACAGGTCACTTACTTACATGAGCTATTACACTTACTTATTAATCTAAAGACATATTACTCATCCATCCATTATCCCGCCCGCTTAATCCTTATCAGGGTCGTGGTTAGTCCCCTACCCCCTAACTGGGCACAGGGCAGGGCAGACATATTACTCAGTAACTGCAAATTATGTAACTACTCAATAAACAGAATTAAATGGTTTAAACTCTTATTTTAGCTACAAGAAATTCTTCAACATAAATATCATATTTATCTATTTGTTAATTTTGTGTTATGTGTAAAACTAAAGATATAAAGAGGATTGCTTCTACAATTTAATCCGAAACAAGGTTTTGCTACAGTCCTCCACCCTAAACAAAGCAGGAAGAGGGGATGAAGTGGGATTCCAAAACATGTAGAACAGAACAACAGAACTTCACAGTAGGGTAGACATAGAATGACTCGCACAGGCTGAACCACTGAGGGCAGGATTTAAAGAGATAATGATTAAACATCATACACAAGCAGACCTGTGAAATCAGACAAGAGACAGGTGTGTATAGTGAGACGTGACGACATGACTGGACTGGGGGATGTTGACATTACGTAGGGTCGAAACCTAAACAGAAAAGCACATGGTGGATGTGTGATGGAGACAGACGAGGAAGGGAGCGTTATCAGGGACGTAGCAGGGTGATGATAATATGGCCTTTAAACCATACTTTTAGTGAGGAAAAATGAAGCACGCCCCAAAAGGGGTTTTTAATAAGTTTTACCCTTACTGGGTGCCCAAACTTTTACTTTGGACTCAATTAACTGTAAATAATAGAAATAAAGATTTTGTTTAAATGTACTATATATTTTAATTCTGTAGAACTGAGTAGTGTGTGTTTTCTCTGTGAGAGCAGGTGTGTAAGCTGCTGCTGAAGTTTGGTGCAGATGTTAATGTAAGCGGGGAAGTTGGTGACCGGCCGCTCCACCTGGCCGCTGCTAAAGGTTTTCTGGGCATCATTCGTCTCCTGATGGAAGAGGGAGGCAAAACAGATGGTAAAAAAACTTCTTGTGTACAAAGTATTACACTGACTGGTGACTTTGTTAGAAATCACTTTCTTGTATTTCAACCTTACTGGTGTTCAGTTAAAGATTATAGCTCCACTGTTGATTCACAGTTTACTCTAGCCATCCTAAGTCCTTCACCAGTGTGACCACAGAGCTGCTCCTGTCTGGATATTTTAGTTATATTGGATATTGATGGTGTGATTGTCAGTCCAGCAGTGACACTGATATGTAAATAATATTTATTACGTTTACTACTTTGACTTTTATTTGAATACTTATATGATATTTTAATACACATTCATCCTGCATTTCAGGCCTGCAACACATTCCAAAACCAGGGGCAATTTAGAGCTAGAAATGAAGTAAAAACACAAAATAGTGATAGGATTTCAAACTGGTGATTGTAATCTGCAAGATTTTGTACAAAATCAGTATCCACAAAAAGCCTTTGAGGAGCAAAGATGGGCTCTTTGTCACCAAATGTATGAGAAAATGATTGATATTTTTAAAACAATGTTCTTTACATAAAGGTTGGATGGAATTTATAAACATATCCCCCTAGAGTGCGTAATATCACTAAATGATTCAAAGAATCTGGTGGAATTTCAGTGAGTAAAGAGCAAGGGTGTAAACCTAAGTGTTTACACTGTGTTCTCTGATCCCTCAAACTGCACTACATCAAGAACCACAATTCATCAATAGCTAACATAATAACATGGGCAAGAGATTGTTTTGGCAAAACTTTGTCAAGCATGACAATACCATATTCAGACACTAAATCAACTTCTCTGGGCTCAGAGACATCTGGGATGGATCATCACACAGTGAAAACATTAACAAATTAAGTTGACTAGACAAAACATGAAATATCTTGTATCTACAACAAAATAAAAATCAAAGTAAATGTAAAAAACTGCATTATTATTTGCATTTTCCATACTGTGCCAAATGTTTCTTATTTGGGGTTGTATAAGGTATGGGTTTCGAAAGAAGTTGCCAGATAGTGGACACAAGGTAGGTGTTTTTAAGCAATTGACCAGTGAGCGGATGAACATAGGATGTGTTTCTCTTAAAATGGTCAGAGAGTGTGTATTTAAATAATTATCATGGTGACATTTTAATAGTGGTCACTAAGTGTTTCCTTGGCATCATTAGGCTTCTAATGGAGGAAATTGGAAAAATGGCAAAAAGTCCTCTCTCAGTCTGACTCTGAACCTGATCAAATGTCCATCTTGCATCAGCCTGGCTCTTTCACAGCACTCTGTGGAAATGTTATCGGAGTCTGTCTGGTCTCAAATATCCACTATAAAACAGAAACTGCTCTAAGGCTCAATAATAGTGTAATTACAATAGTGATTTGAGCAGAAACTGGCTGAAACATCAGAGATTGAATCTACAGGAAGATGTTGCTGTGTCTGCTTATTGGTGAGGTATGGCTAACAACTGTTGTCCTTTGTTCTACCACAACTCCCAGAGTTTAGCTGGATGCTTACATCAGGGCCAACTTTTCTAATTAGTTTGTTTAGCCTGGTCAGAGCACTTTAGGGAATACAGCTGCCCGACAGCAGCTATGAGCAGACGCCAAAGCCTTCGTAGTAAATACTTTCTTGAACACAGCATGGATGATACACCACCCACCTTATACAAGATGACCACCTCCACATCTACACCATCAGTGGTGACCAGTGGCAGAGCGGATCTGGACTTCTTGTAGTTCATCATCATCTCATTAGTCTTACTGATGTTGAATTGCAAATTGTTAAGCTTGCACCAGTCAAAAAATCCTTTAACAGCTTCTTATTTTTCTCCTGTGCACTCCTGATGCACCTCACAATGACTAAGTCATCACAGAACTTCTGTAAATGACACAACATTGTACTTGAGTAGTACAGCTAAGGCAGAGGTGTACAACTTGAATCAGAATGGAGCCCCCTGGTGGGCCCCAGTACTGCACACTATCATATCTAAGACCATGCCCTCCAGTCTCACATTCTGAGGTTGTCTATAAGATATTTGATTCATCCACCGGCATCCATCTAAGCTTCTTCCCACACACAGCAGAGGGTGTGTGCTGTCAAATAAATTGAAGAACATTATTCTTACAGTGCTGCCTGATGTGTCCAAGCAGAAGTATATTTTGTCCAGCAGATAGATAACCACATCATCCACTCCAGTGCCATCCTGATAACAGCTTAGACCAATTCATTATACATTAATATGTGAATACAAAGTATAAAAAGTAGAGGTGGGACTTGATAAAAAAAATCTAATTAATTAGAAGCTTTGTAATTAATCGAAATTAATCATACTTAAATCAAATTTCAATATTTAACATGAGAAATGTTAATTTATGTTTTGTTGATGAATGAATCAATATACATAAGCTTAAACTTCAAAATCTTGTTTCTGAATGTGAACCCCGACGTGTTCGAGTGTTGACTGGTGACACTGTTTACTTGTACTAGGAATGCTATCATAGTTAGCAGCTAAGTTAACATTACTGACCTGCGCGCTAGCCCCAACATGTTTTGCTCTTGAGATGGTAACGAAGTGCTCCTGTGATAAGCAAACTCCTTCCTGCATAAAGTGCATATAACAGCATTTTTGTATGTACTTCCATCTGGAAGTTTCTTGTATTTAAATTTCCTATCCACCAGCATAGTCTCTTATGTCATCTCCTAGCCGCGGCTGCTCATTACATTGTGTGTCAATATAATCTGTATGCCTGGAACTCGTGCACTGAGAAACGTTCCACGGTGCAAAGTGCGATTAAAATGCGTTACATTTTTTATTTTGTTATTTTCCCCGTAATTAATTAATTAAAATTAACGCGTTAAAGTCCCACCCCTAATAAAAATGAAAAAAAAAAACACCCACAAGACACAAAACAGAACAGCAGATATGCTACAGCTACACACACAAAAAAAACTGTACAAAAATGTTGACTGTCTCATCAGTTGACTGTCTGTTGACATATCATTGGGATATGTGCAGAACTTAGAAAGACTGCATTTGTTGGCAATGAAGTTCCTCATAGAACCATACTTCCAGGCACAGAACCAGAGGCCATATTCTTCATTTATTATAATTCTGGAGTTACAGGAAGCTCTTACTAGACTGTTTCTCCTCTTTGAACAGTAAATGCTCAAGATAATGAGGACCATGTTCCGCTGCATTTCTGCGCTCGATTTGGCCACCAGGAAACTGTGCGATTCCTGCTGCAGGGGAATTTTGATGTCCAGCCGCATTCAGTCAACATCTATGGGGACACGCCACTTCATCTGTGAGTTTGGACAGAGAGGACTTTCACAAAGCAAGAATTCTCCATACAACTTAACTTGTCTCATGGAAAATGTAATTTAAATAAATAAATTAAATTGTGTTATGTAGAATGTAAACACAGTTACACTTTCTAAACATCATGATTAAAAATAATATTTTGTGTAGGCCTCCGCTGTATAGATTTTTTAATATAAATTGTTAATTTAATGTGAATGTTCTCTTGCAGAGCATGCTATAATGGGAAGTTTGAGGTGGTGAAGGAGTTGGTGCAGCTCACAGGAACAGACAGTTTATGTAAAGAGAACATCTTCAGTGAGACAGCTTTTCACAGGCAAGTCATCTCTGCATCAAAGCTGTGAAGGTGACAATTAAAATATATTCTGCATCAGTCATAGTAATTAAATAATTCACAGTAGATCCTGAATCATTTATAATATACTTCTGAATAATGAGACATACGATTAGATTCACAACAAGCCTGCCATTTAAGGTATTAATTTAACAGTGTACTGTCCTGCATCTCTGAACATAGAAGTTCGATTTGTTCCCAGAGCCTAAAGCTGACTGTTTTGTCTCTGCTCTATAGTGCCTGTACGTATGGTAAAGATTTGGAGATGGTGAAGTTTCTGATCAGTCAGAATGCAATGAGCATTAATCACCAAGGCCGAGATGGACACACAGGTATCTATGAAGGGTAGTAACCATTTGCAGTTTACCAAGAGGAAACAAATAATACTCAAATGTTGCTCTTTGAGGGTTCAGGAAACTCAATGTACAGTGCTGTGAAAAGTATTTGCCCCTTTGCAGATTTCTTTAGTTTTTGCACATTTGTCACTATTATATGTTTCAGATTATCAAACAAATTTGAATATCAGACAAAGATAACCTGACTGGATACAAAAAGCAAATTTACAATGATTAAGGGCAAAAACTTGTCCCAAACAACCTAGCCAGCCTGCTAAAATTACTCCAAGAGTGCAACGACAACTCTTCCAGTTAAGGTCAGTGTTCATGATTCAACAATAAGAAAGAATCTGGGCAAAAATAGTATTATAGTAGTATAATAGGGAGAGTTCCAAGGTGAAAACCACTGCTGACCAAAAAAAACACAAAGGCCCATCTCACATGTGCCATCTTCAAGACTTTTGGGAAAATATTCTGTGGACTGATGAGACAAAAGTAGAACTTTTAAAAGTAGAAAAGTGTCCGGTTACATGTGGCATCAAACTAACACAACATTTCAGAAAAAGCACATCATACCAACATTTCTTTTGGTAATGCTAAATAGAACTGATTCTTTCACTTTGTTCACAAGATTTTTTCATCAATATTTAATGTTATATGTTACTTTGTGTGATTTTTGACCTGTTTGTCCTGTGCTGTCATAGGTTTACACAGTGCTTGTTTTCATGGACACATTCGCCTGGTTCAATTCCTATTGGACAGTGGTGCTGATATGAATCTAGTAGCATGTGACCCTAGCCGCTCCAGTGGAGAGAAAGATGAGCAAACGTGCCTCATGTGGGCCTATGAAAAAGGTTAGCTTGGATCCTTGACTACAGCAAAACTTAAAGTCAATGTGAATCTGAAGTCTGTAATTTTTTTTCAAATACTTTAAGATCTACTCTCCCCGTTAGCATTAATAATAATCACGACTGCCTTAAAGGATTCAAGATGACTACAAGTGTGCTGATGTGAGGATACATGACTAGCATATATTACACCAACAAAATTCCTTCCAAATTAATTTTATAATGTATTTTTGTCCTTGTTTATAGACAATAGCAGGTCATACCTAAAGTCATGTAATCAAGACCAGTTATTATGCTAATCAAAACAGACAAATGTAGCTATTCGCCCTATTCACAATCCCACAATTCCATGCGCGACCGGCAACATCCAATGTAGTTGTTTACATAATGGCAGCAGTGAATGTGTCAGCAGGAGAGTTTAAAATACGTAGAAACAAGCCTTTAAGTCAGGGTTCTAGATGTTGTGTACCACAATGCAGTAATCGGCAAGGACTAGACAAACAACAGCAACAGAAAAGATCGTACTATAGGTTTCCTAAAGATACCACATTAAGGAAAACTTGGGAAGATTCCATCAGGCGTGAAAACTGGTCAGCAAGTGACTATGACAGAGTGTGTTCTGATCATTTTGTTGGAGGTAGGTTACTGCAAACATTATTTTATTCTACCCTAATTATATACCGAAATATATACTGCACTGATAAATAAATAGGCCTCTAATGATATAAACATACACTGGCTGGCTTGCAACAACGTGTTTACACTAAAAACCCACTGCATAAATTGAAAATACAAGTTGACACAACAAGATATGATGTTTAATATCCAAAGAAATATAAGTATTTACTTACCAAATAAAGTTGTAAACAGTGTATGTAGCGTAGCTGGCACAGACATAAACAAGAGAAAATGGTGAACGGGATGTTGCCGGTTGCGCGGTGCATTCTGGGATTTGTGAAAGGGGCGAATAAGGGAGATTTATCCTGCTATTTTTAACTATGCCAACCTGCTTTAGTCATGTTTACATGTAATAGTATATCATACAGTGTTAGAAACCTCATAATCAAGTCTGTTTGAGGTTGTTCAACCACTCAAAATAGTTTAAGATTGCAGTGTGCATCATACCAGCTGGTAAACAGTAAGATTATTTACTTGGTAGATTAGCCTCAGCACCACGAGCTAATTCACCAAACATCTTGGCTGGTTGGCTACATTTGGGTAAATTGGGGTAAAGATGAGATTATAGAAATGCATATAATGATTTTTTAATGTGAAATGTATGCTAATATGCTGTTCCCAGTTTTACAGTTTAGCACATGGTGTCCATATATGTGAATGCATTTGTAGTTATTATGATAATGATATAGTTTAGAAATAAATCAGTAAAATAAGTTTATTTTTATATATATTTTAAAATGCATGAAAGGGTAAAAAAAAGCTTTATTGGTGCGTCTATTGTCTCTGCAGGTCACGATGCCATCGTCACTCTGCTGAAACATTATAAAAGGCCTCAGGAAGACTCACCCTGCAATGAGTACTCCCAGCCAGGAGGGGGTGTGATTATACTCTTCATTCACTCACCATCACTGTGCTGTGCTGATCTGAAATATACAGTAACACAACTGAACAGTTACTGAAAAATCACATTTTCAGATAAAGAAACTGTCTGTTTTTAATGTTTTGTCTTTTTTTTTTTTAAATCATAGATGGGTCCTATGTTTCTGTCCCATCTCCCCTGGGGAAGATCAAAAGCATGACAAAAGGTAAAATACATATAATTATCTTTGTATAATAATAATAATAATAATAATAATAATAATAATAATGATGATGATAACACTAACAACAACAATAATAATATGATGATGATGACAACAATAATAATGTTTATAATGATGACAACAACAACAATAATAATAGTATGTATGTATGTAATTTGCTTGTATTGTATTGTAAAGCATGTGGGATGCTCACGGTTATGGCATGTGGTAAATAACTAAATAAACAAATAAACTAAAAATAAAAACTAGATGAATCCTTGTTCTCACCTTAATCTTGACCTCAGAAAAAACCTCAAGAAAAACTTTGTTCTTTCTGTATTACTACGAAATCAGACTGCAAGGTACTAAAACAAATACAGACTCTCACACACACAGAAATTATTCATGTACAACTGAGCTGGCTCTGTCTATGTAATGTCTGTTGCTATGACACTTTTTCTCTATCCTTTAAAGTTGCAACCAATTATAAAAATCCCCCCGAGACCCCCATCAGAAGCATTCGTCTATTACAATAGTGCAGAACTGAGGAATAATTTACAATTTGTGAAATTCCTCAGACTGAGTGTGCTGATCTTGCCTTTAGTTTATTGGTACATGTCCACTCTCCATTGTGTTTATTAACCAAGAACATGCAAAACATCTTCATTTCATCTTCTGTATCCACAGAAAAAGCTGATATTCTCCTCCTGAGAGCAAGCTTGCCATCAAACTTTCACCTCCAACTGTCTGAATTGGAGTTTAATGAGATCATTGGCTCAGGTGAGCTCATCATTAAAGAATTAGTCTTAGAATTAGTCATATTATGCAGTACTGTTTACCTGCAGCCATTTGAACTTCACCTCTGCTTTTTACATTTGCAGGTTCTTTTGGAAAAGTCTACAAAGGAAGATGTCGCAACAAAATTGTAGCAATCAAAAGGTTAGATTTTGCTTTTAAAGATCAATTTCTTGGGACTTCTTTATCACTTCGTCAATGTCAACATTAAACAGTTTTACAGTCTTATGCAAAAGAAGCGATCACACCTTCAACAGAGAACATACTCTTATACATTCAAGTCTTCTAAACAATTTAATGCAGTTTCTATTTATTTTCAGAATTTAACACATTGGAAAAAAAATCATACTTTAACTTCACACAACTTTGGCACAGGCTACATTTAACATCTATACATCCATCCATCCATCCATCCATCCATCCATTATCTTAATCCTGGTCAAGGTCGTGGTGAATCCTTTACATCCTCACCAGATGCAGGGCAGAGCATTACACTGTCTTAAACCCAGGATAGGGTTTGCTGGGCAGACAATTCATTCAGTAAATAAAGAGTTAAATATGCAGTGTGTAGAAGTGTGTTCTCTGTAGAGAATGGTTAACATTCTTCCACTTAGATTATAAAGAAAACAGTGTTTTACGAGGTGCACTAACTTGTATGCTTCATTTTCAAGAGAAGACTTTTTTTTACCCAATCTCCTCCCCAGTTTGTTGGTAGACAATTGACCCATCCATTTGTTGACTCTCCCCATCACTTGTAAGGTCCCTGACTTTAGGCCAGTGCAGACTAACACAGGCCTCCTCCGATGTGTGTGAAGTCAAGCCACTTCCTCTTTTCCAACTGCTGCTGATACATCCCTGCTGGGCAGCCAACATGCTCGGAGGAAAGCACAGGATCTCCAGTTCTGATGGATCACCTGGCAGATGCCTGAGCTTGTCGACATTACTTAGTAGTGCTGTGGAGAGAGTGCCATTTTCTCGCTCAGAGAGAGCATGGCCAATTTTTGCTTTCTCAGGCCCGGCTGCCCACTGCAAGCAGCATGATTGGGATTTGAACTCACGATCCTCAGATCATATTGTCAGCATCTTAGTTCACTGAGCCACTCGGGCCCAGGCAAAAACATTTTTAAGTACCAATGAAAGATTTTATTTCACATCATTTTGGATTATTTTATTAGGCTACAGCAAAGGAAAGGTGCTGATTTAAATATGCAGAAAAATTCAAATGTAAAAAAATGTGTGATTTTAATATGACTGTCAGGATCCCCTCATTGAGATCAAGGAAGGCGGACACAATTGCTGAGTGATTTTACTGAAAACTGAGAAACTGGCACAAGCATAAACAAAGCAAATACATTTAACTTCACAAGGATGAAATAAATAGATATACAAAGGGTTGTAAACAAGATGATATAAGGGCTATAACAAAACGACTAGCAACAAGCTACACAAACACAAGGGTTTAAACTCTCAACACACAAACAAGAAACAGGTGGAAACAATCATGGGTGGGGTTAAACAGGATTGAACTTAAAGGTACAGGATGAATTGTGACAATGACAGTGACATAAAGGAGAAAACAATAGTAACACTGCTGAGAAAGTGCTGTATACTGAACTAGAGTTTGTGGATGTTCATTTCTAGGTATCGTGCCAACACATACTGCTCCAAATCAGACACAGATATGTTCTGCAGAGAGGTGTCCATCCTGTGTCGCCTCAACCATCCGTGTGTGATTCCGTTTGTGGGGGCATGTCTGGATGACCCCAGTCAGTTTGCCATAGTAACACAGTATGTGTCTGGAGGCTCTCTGTTCTCTCTGCTGCACGAACAGAAGAGGTGAGGAGCAATTGGACAAAATGTCAGTTCAACCTCAGATTAAGATACTTTTATATAACAAAACAAAAGGAAAAGGGGGGTTTGAAACACCCAGAAATATTTTTAACCAACATCAAATGTCATTTCTGTGTCCCCGCCCTTGTCACGTCTTCCTGTCTGCTAATGTTCTGTACCTGTCTTATCTAATTCTGGCTTGTTCCTCTCCCCTTTGATTGTGTTTGGTATTTAAGCTCCCTTTTGTTTCTGCGTCCTTTGTGAGTCATTAATTGTTCCTGAATTTCAGTCGTGAATGTAATTAATGTTGTGAATGTAATGCTAGTCCACCGTTATGGTTCATCTTCATAGGGTTTGTTTTGTTTCAGTAGCCATCAATGTTTTGTTTCTTACTTGTGTTTTGTTACAATAAAGTTTCATGTGTGGACCCCACCATTGCATCCTACCTTCTCCTCCTGCACCCCATCCCCCAGTGCCCATCCCCCTGCAGGTTAAAGTATTGTTCTATGATTATATTTTTAAAAAATGTAATATAGTCATAAATGTATAAAAGGTAAACTGTCATATGTTTTATATTCATTACATGTAAAGTGCCGACTAAAGTGATATATTTAAAGCAGTTTGTGTTTTAATGTTGATACTGTTTGAATAGTAATTTAATTCTAATAATTAATAATAGTATTCTAATAATTTGAGATTCTGGATTTTGGACTGACATGAGCTGGAATTTCACTTTTTAGATGTGATGAATATATAACACTTTACTTTTTAAATTAATTTATGAATAACAATTAACGTTTTTGCATATATTCAGATTTTTGATATGGCACCATCTATTAAAAAACAATGTCATAGAAATAACAGTAGAAAAAAAAGAAACAATAATTTAAATAATAAATCATAAAATATAATGTAAAAAGATAAAGTGTGTAAAATGTTTTTAGCTTCTTCTCTCTTTCTCTCTCTCTCTATCCTTTGGCTTGAGTTCATCTGAGCCCTCCATTGATCTGTTTAAATTGTAATGATGTCTTGGAGCATTGATCTGTTTGAGCTTAGGTGTGCTTTAAACTGTGTTTAAATGAGCAGGATCATCGACCTGCAGTCCAAACTCATCATCGCTATTGACGTGGCCAAGGGCATGGAGTACCTGCACAATCTCACCCAGCCTATCATTCACAGAGACCTCAACAGGTGAGCTTCACTATTATTATTTTTATCATTAGGTGCATCATCATCTTTATCATCATCACCAGTGTATCATCATCACCACAGTAATCTGTGTTTTCAGTCTTCATCAAATGACTACAAACCAGAATTCTACACGTCAACACAACACTTCACATGTTAAACCAATAGTTCAGCCAAATGTCAAATGTACACAGTGATACCACATCAGTCAGTCAAGACATGTGTGCTGTCTGATGTTTTCTTCTTTAGTTTGTAGCCAACAAGTAATAGAAGCTTATGTTCATCAGTGGTACCGCTTCAGTGAAAACTTTATAGACAAATAACAAACAAGTCATTAACCAGCAGCCTGGATTGACTAGACAGCATTTAATAATAATTATTATTGTAATAATAATAAGGTATTGTGTAATGGTTGGAGTTGAGCAGGAGGAGAGGATGCACGAGACTTGGAGTCCAAACGGGAGATTTTATTGTAACAAACACAACTAAGAAACAAAACACTGGTGGCTCCCAAACCAAAACAAAGATGAGTAGTGATCTAAATACATGAACATAAACCTAACATTGACTAAGCTACAATAACATTGACAAACACATACTATGTTTCACTACAGCTTTCCCTAACTAGATGACGTTCATGGACATTTAATGACTGACCAAGGACTCTAAGATATGAGGAAGCTTAAATAACAAACAATCAAAGGTGGAAATGAACAAGTAGGGCTGTGAAAAAAGACGAGACAGGTGCTGAACAGTAACAACACAGGATAATGTGACGAGAGTGTGGATGTAAATAAAAAGCGTATGGGGAACAAAAACACAAGCATGCAGACAGAAATGAGGCGGGGCTGGGATGTGGCAGAAGTGGGGGTGTGACAGTTGTCTTTAAAAAGGCAAACTTGATGTAATTTGAGGTAAATACAGACTAAAACCTCTTGTGAAACTGCATGATATTCTAAGTGAAAATATAAGTTAGCCCTTACTGAATTAATGCATTAAATGTGGCCAGTTCAAAAGTCAATCTTGAGATGATGTGAAGCTTTTTTGTGACTCCATTCTTGCTGTATGTTTTGTTTCATTTTTAGTCACAACATCCTGCTCTATGAGGACGGTCATGCAGTCGTGGCTGATTTTGGAGGTGACTTAAGACTTGATCTGTACATAACATATCCATACTATTTTAACAAAGGCTGATATATCATTTGGCAGAGAAAATCCACAAATTATGAATAGAAATTTCACCAAAGTTCACATATATAAATGGTTAACTGTAACTTAACTCTAGCTTTCATATCAATATGTTCATATTTACGTAATAACATATTTTATTTTTGGGGTCAATTTGACCCCCAGCAATTTAAACCCCCAGAAAATTATAATCTCAGTCTCCTCTGACTCAGACCTATTCTCCTCCATCTCAGACACATTCTCCTCTGTCTCAGACACTTTCTCCTCTGTCTCAGACAGTCTCCTCTGTCTCAGACAGTCTCCTCTGTTTCGGACACTTTCTCCTCTGTCTCAGACACATTCTCCTCTGTCTCAGACACTTTCTCCTCTGTCTCAGACACTTTCTCCTCTGTCTCAGACACATTCTCCTCTGTCTCAGACACTTTCTCCTCTGTCTCAGACACTTTCTCCTCTGTCTCAGACACTTTCTCCTCTGTCTCGGACACTTTCTCCTCTGACTCGGACACTTTCTCCTCTGACTCTGACACTTTCTCCTCTGACTCGGACATATTCTCCTCTTGTCTCGGACACATTCTCCTCTGTCTCCTACACATTCTCCTCTGTCTCCTACACAGTCTCCTCTGACTCGGACATATTCTCCTCTGACTCGGACACATTCTCCTCTGTCTCGGACACATTCTCCTCTGTCTCCTACACAGTCTCCTCTGACTCGGACACATTCTCCTCTGTCTCGGACACATTCTCCTCTGTCTCGGACACATTCTCCTCTGTCTCGGACACATTCTCCTCTGACTCGGACACATTCTCCTCTGTCTCGGACACATTCTCCTCTGTCTCGGACACATTCTCCTCTGTCTCGTACACATTCTCCTCTGTCTCGTACACAGTCTCCTCTGTCTCGGACACAGTCTCCTCTGTCTCGGACACAGTCTCCTCTGTCTCGGACACATTCTCCTCTGACTCGGACACATTCTCCTCTGACTCGGACACATTCTCCTCTGACTCGGACACATTCTCCTCTGACTCGGACACATTCTCCTCTGACTCGGACACAGTCTCCTCTGACTCGGACACAGTCTCCTCTGACTCGGACCTATTCTCCTCTGACTCGGACCTATTCTCCTCTGACTCGGACATATTCTCCTCTGACTCGGACATATTCTCTCCAGGCTCAGTCT
>BRDA01052598.1:0-11464 GCA_036984385.1 Crenuchus spilurus | reverse complement strand
TCTCTCTCTCTCTCTCTCTCTCCTCCATCTCTATCTCTCTCTCTCTCTCCTCCATCTCTATCTCTCTCACTCTTTCTCTCTCTACCTCCATCTCTCTCCCTCTGCCTCCATCACTCTCTATCTATCACTCTCTTTCTCCCTCCATTTCTCTCTCTCTCTCTCTCTCTCTCTCTCTCTCTCTTTTCAGTGTCCCTATGTTTGAGGCCCATAAAGTTAATCTAGATGAGGATGAAGTACACGTATTGAAGGCAAAACTGGAGATAAAATGTCCCAAACACAAGCAAGAGCTGAAGACCCACATGTAGTGATGTCTAAATGCAACCAAGCACTTAAATGACATTGGAATGTAAGATTTTTTTTTACTTTGTCCAATTAAAAATTAGGGAGAGGGTCTAGTTCCTGTTATAATTGGATGTAAATGCACTGAAATTAGATCTGAAAGTTTGCACTTTGAACTATTTTCATTATTCATTTTCATCCCCAATAGACTGGTAGACAGCTAAAATAACAGCTTTATCAACGTCCAAATATTTATGCAACTGACTGTATATACACATATATACATAGTATTTAGGGTTGAGTAGCATTGATTATACCACCCATCATGAGGAGTGTATCACATAAACAGATGGTCCAGGCAGTAAGATGAGCATATGAAAGACTGAGCCGGGAAAAAAAGCTGCGTGACCCTCCACACATTGGCCAATGGTTCATATTCCTCCCACCACCACACTGTAAGCCTGGGCTTGACTTCCTGGATTCCCTCCAGGAATACAGTCAGTAGATCCTAGAGCATAGTATTTAATCAACTGAGGCTTGTGGAGAAGCCTGCAGATAGTGGGCCAATGCTTTGCTCGAATGGCAGCAGTAGCATCTTATTTTGTGCATGTCGTCGTATACAGTCTGCATACATTTATAACACATGCAGTCCTGGATGCTGACCTTGAAGAAGACGCTTGTCAGCGCCGAGGCGTCACAGCCGTGGGTCAATATGGACATTTGCTTCATTGAATACCTTATTGAGTCTCTAACAGAGGATGAATACTGAAAGGAACCTCCACTTCAAAGCCCTGTCTCCTTGCTTGGTGTGGGAACTAAGTTAAGAGGTGTGTCAGACGAGGTGTGCGGAAAACAAAGTGGCCAGTGTGTATCCAAAGCTTCTGTATTTAGTCTCAAACCTTTGGTCCGGCTAATGGGAATCCATCCCGCGTAATGACCCGCAGTTCCTGTCGGTAATGAGATGTGGGAATTGCTCGCCCATTTGACCAGATGATACTGTATTAACGGACCGGGCCAAGCAGGACGGATGGGGGGTCCACCCGGAGCCCCAGCGCCCCGCCTCATTTTTCATCCGCCTGACACCGGAGCTGCCGCAAGGGTCCGAGTGGGGATTGATTTCAAATGAGCCTCAAAATGACGTCTAATGAAAGCCCATAAAGATGCAGCGCGATCCCAACCCAGCCAAATGAGCCACAGCCTGCTGAGGATACAGTAAACACCTGACAGCATCCCTGCGTACGAGACTTTTGTGGTGCTGAACTTTTTTTCTGCACTCTTATAAGGAGATGTAGGAAGACTGAGGACAGAGAGAGAGAGAGTCACCCAGGCCTCCATCTTTGGTGCCACTCATTGATATGTAAACGCAGGGCAATATCAAAGAGACATCTTCTCAGGCTCTCTGTGAAGCGAGCACTACTTATGATCAAAGGCAAGGCGCCGTAAACCGTTCAAAGAGAACAGAGTCCTCTGATGGCCATTAATGTGTCTCTCTGATAAGGGTAAGTGAAAGACTGTGCCATCTTAGGCAGCACAAAAGGCCCAAGAGGAACACAATATAGGCCTCACTTAGAGAGGCTGATGAGATGTTGAATATTCAGGCGGAGGTAGGTGTCTAAATATGATGTAGGTAATTGAGAGGCAATGGGCAAAGATGTGGTGTATTTACCAAAGCAGTGCAATCTAAATAATAACACAAGTCCTGAAGACATATTCCTCGTTCTTTTTGGTCACTTATAATTTGTATTTTTTGCAAAATTCTCCCCATTTAAGGCTGATTTATGTGTCTGCATCAAATCTCTATGACTTTATACATATACATTCAATTAAGCATATGGACAAAACTATTATTGGTTGAGCCATATTCAGTCATTTTACCACAATATTATTGAACACAAACTGCAGGACAGCAGAGCTCTGTGATAAAGTCTCTATTTAATGGTCATTAAAGACTAATAGTTAATGAAAACTGTCATTACATGTACATTAGATTACCAACTGAGTCACTAACATCTACAATAAAATGAGCAAAAACACTATTAAGACTAAATATTAGCATTTCTACACACATGTATTACATCAATAACATCAGACGCTCCTAAAACCACTGACCCACTCTGCTGGGGGCCAGAAATGAAGACAACAGATTTGAGGATGCTGATTGGCCAAATTTATGTTGCAGTGATTGGCTGCTGCTTCTCTGACTGGCTGATGTTTTTGGCGCCTCAGAAGAGAGAATGAGAATTAACCAGGAAGCTCATTTCCCCCCCAAAATATTTGAAATATTTCGTTATTGTGCATGATTAGCACATAGAGACTTAAAATGCATAAATATTTATTATTTTAAACATGTTTATTACTAAATGAAAAACAGGTGAGCTAAGGCAGAGGAAGTGACATGTGCAAGCGAGGTGCATTCTGGGACATGTAGTGAGTGAGTGGGCGGGTGAATGGAGACATGAGTGGGGCAGACCAGGAAGTAAACTACACTGTGTGCGCGAGTGAAAACCAAATGCTGACAAGGAAGGACGAGGCACAGAGTAATGAAGAGGAAGGAGAGAAAACAGAACAGACTCTGGACAAATGTTACACTTTATCTCTGGGTCTTCACTTTTTCTCAAGGGGGACTTTCACCTCACATTGCTGGACTGATGTTTGATTTTTAGTGGTACTTTCAGTGGTTTCACTAGTGAGCTCCCCACCAAATTTTAACTGAAACCTACACCACTGCCATTATGTTCGAACTGACATTTGAGGAAACCTCTCACCATAAAGTTGCTGCCATCTGGCAGTCGTTGTAGTGTGCAAAGAGGAGTCGTATAAATGTTCCTATTTACAGACTTCCTTATCTAATCTTTCCTCAACTTGATCCATGAAGCAAAGGCAGAAATATTATTCTACAATGTGGACCAATCACAGGTGTTGTGGTCTATCAGGAGGTGCTTGTCAGGCTATGGCATAGTACCTGCATAGTGCTAATAGTATAGATTCATTGCAGAAGCATAAACCAGCCTTTAGTGTACCTTTTTTCAAGTCCTTTAACATTCTTCTGAACTTTTGGTAGAGTGTCAATACCAGTCTAACTAGTCAGTGTCTATGTAGGTAGCATTTTGAGGTCTCTAATACAGATTCTTCTCAAAGGCACATATCATGATGTAAAATACTGTCTGTTTAGTCTCAGTAGGTATTGGGGTATCTTAATTGTAAAAGGTGTTACATTTAAACATTGTAGTACCATCTCTACGAGTTGGTAGGGGCATGTTTAGCTAAAACCTCCACTAGAGGTCACTAGAAATGCAAAATTTTGTTGTGCAAACTGGCATGCTTTGTTACACCACAAGAAATAAACTGGATTAAACCGTTGAAGTTTAAACCCACCTGCAGGAACAAAACCGACGTTCCGCATAAACAGTTAACAAAACAAAACATACCCTGTAAACTTTAAGGATCTACTTTTCAAATATATAGAGCTTGAATCAAAATATATTTTTAAATTCTTATGAGAGGAGCTTAAATAAGCAGAGACACATCTGTGAGAGCTCGTCAGACAAGCTGCACACATTTTCCCGCCAAAAGACGCAATCTGTCATTCATATGATCATGACATGGTAATTCTGGACATTCCATTGGTGGGTTCTAGCAGCGTGGAATCTGTGAAATGTGGATGTGAACAAAGAAATCTCATCTGAGGTGATTCCTCACAAAAGACCTCTCACCTGATTGTTCCCACCTATCTCATGAATATTCAAAGTAGGGTTAGTAGCTGAGGAAAGCGGAGTGTCACCTCACATTAGTTAAGCTTTAGATATAAAACCACATACAATGTCTAAAACCGTAATGAGCAGTGTGTAGCCAACAGCTCTGTTTATTCAGTTCTGAGCTCAAAAGTCTTGGCTAGAAATGTTTAGTGTTTTTTTTACAATATAAGCACATTTGAAAACAAGTTTTTGGGAAGTAAGTTTAGAGCAGATTTAATCAAATTTTGACAGATTTAATCTGTTTTGACACTGTTGTTGCTGAGTTTCTGCTGAACAAAAGCCTGTGTAACACTTTGGAGAAATAATTTTTGATGGGTGTAATTTGTGAAAATGTCAAGGCATGTCAGAATACATCAGAGTGTGTGAAATACTCTCAGACTGTAGGGGGTTAAATTGTTTAAAACTTCACAAAAGATAACAAAGTTAGCATGTTTATAGAGAGAAAGAAAGAGAGAGAGAAAAATGAAATGTCTTCTAAATGATTGGGAGAGGTGCATATTTTTGAAAAAAAAAGATTGTTTATATTATTGTCCCCAAAAATCTAAAATCCATCGTTTGTGTCGTTGACAAGTCATTCTCGCATCCTTCCTCTTCCCCAAATGATAAAGACGGTGTGGAAGGTTAACATCTTCCTTGCTGAACATCTGCCCGCCTTAGTGAGGTTTATCTACAAATCTAAATAAATAAAAAAATATTAGCTTCAGGAAAAGCACAACCACCACATCTCTGAGCTTCTGTTTGTCATTCCCGGTGTGGTGGGTCACTCAAGATTGAATGGAGGAACCTCTTATTTCTACACTGTACTCCTGGGCGGTGCCCTTTGCCCTTTTTTGCTGGAAATGTTCTGCTTAAGACAGATAGAAGTTCTGATATTTTCCCACCCAGCTGCAGTCTTTCCTGTCAGAGCAGCTCCTCTTCTCCAACCTTCATCCGACTCCTCGCAGCAATTAACACTTCATTAAGAGACCTCTTTAATCATTTTCACTTTCAATTCAAACATTTTTGCGCTGGGCCTCTCGTGGATTGTTCTCTCATTGTTCTGGGAGAGAATTAATGACTGATGATTTTAATGTTTTTTTTCCTCCCCCTCCCTGATGTGTCTTCATTATTATTTTGTTATTGCATGTAAATAGGTTTTTCACACCAAAATCCCAAGCTCATTCCAGCATCTACACAACCTTGCATGCACCGTATACATCTATGCGTCCTTAAACATCCAGAAAGCAGTTCACACCTAACACAATCAGCCACTGTGTTGAATCCTTCAGTCTGGACTTTAAATAGGGTTGCGTTAGTGCAACATGAAACAGGACAATAGGTAGGGTTGTCTTGTCAGAGTGTTTAATGATTATTGCAGGAAATATTCTAGTAAAAGAATTTCGGATATTTGTCTTGCAACATGTTCAGTGTAGGGAATGCTTGGGCTGTACAATGTCATCCAATTTAGAGCAGGACACAGTTTGTCTGCATCATATTTGGCAATATGGCAAAACTACATGTAGTGGCACTGCACAGAGACCCATGCAGATGTTACATCACCATGGAGGCTGCAGCTGATGTATGGCCATGAAAGATGCCCTCCTCAGGGGGGATGTGTGTGAGGTGGGTGATGATTAGGATGGCGTATAGAAGGTAGCCAGAAGGGTGCCAGGCTGCTTGGCACAATGTAGTGAGATACATTAGGAAGGGACACAGTGGGCATCCCACAGAGCTTCTATAATACATGCAAACATACACATGGTGCCACCTAACCTTCAAAAATGCAGCGAAAGAGATGCCATGCACATTCTCTCTATTCCAGAACTTTTCCCAGACTTAAAGCCAAAGGGAGTTAAAAGTGAAAAATTATTTAAAAGAAAAGGACGGATTCAATTTATTGGCTTTGTTTAAGCAATAACATACAAGAAAGAGTGCTATAACATGAGATAATGACACTGGTGTGCTGCGGTTGTAGACACAAGTACTGATCAGCACACCCAGAACACTAGGTTACATGTAAGTGGCGGAGTAATACTTAAAGAGCTTTGGTCAGAGCTGTTATCATCAATATCAGCATCTCTCAGCCAATCAGACTTAGGGGTCAGAACTAACTGTAGTATAATTAATCCCCAGAACAATATACAGCTCATAGTGTTTCTGTAAGGATGATTATTACCATAGAAAATATCCAAAGTTTGGGATCAAATCAAGCTGAACTCCCTGAACCCACCCAAAAAAACCTGTTTGTCTATTGTAAAACTAGCCTAGCACACTAGCACAATGTCAGTGCTTCAGGCATGTCAACAGAAAGCATCCAGTCTACTCATCACATCCATACATCAGTCTTAAACACATGGTGACATCAAAATAAAGAAACATGGCTGCTAGTAGAGATGAAGGCTAGTTAAGAATATGTAGTGCTACATCATAAAAATGTGGAAAAAATCATTTGTGTTTAAAATTTTATTCAAAAAGGTAAAAAGTATTATAATTTAAATATTTATTACAAATAAAGTAACATCCATCCATCCATCCATTCATCCATCTTCTTAACCTCCTAATCCTGGTTATGGTCTTGGTGAGACTCTTTACTCCTTTGGTAATGGGTAGAACATTATTAAATCACATTTCAAAATGTCTTATTTTAACTAATGAAAATCAAAAATCCAGAATCTCAAATCATTACATTTAATTTAAAGTTTGAGTAAATTACTATTCAAACAGCATCAACATAAAACAATAAAAGCTTTAAATATGTTATTTTATGTGTAATGAATAAAAAATATATGTTCATTTTTTATTAAATGATGAACACAAACATTTTCACAATATTTTCGCAGATTCACAAGTAGGCTAATTATGTGTGTATGTAATGGTTATTCAAGTGTGTAAATCAATATGATGGGTAGTTATGATACATGCCAGACTTGCTCAAACCTTAACAGCCTAATGTTAACCACAAAACATGTCTTCACCTTAAATTTCATGATTTATGTTGCAGGTACCTGCAAGTAAGAAAGGTCCCCACAACCTGAGTGTTTAAACATTTTTTGGTCCCCACAACATGGCAAAAACCTGTTACATACACACAAACACACTTTGGTAGTATTATACTAGTGAGGACATTCTATTCACTAGTGTAATACTGTGTAAAAACTAAACCTAAACCTAAACTTAACCTTAGCAACCAAAGGTGAATGCTTCTGCCCTTTAATTTTTGTAATGAAAATGTCAGTTTTTGTGAGGACCAGAAAAATGTCCTCACTTTTACAGTCCTGACACTATCACTATGAGGACATTAAGTCCTCACTAGGGAGTAATACAAGAACACACACACACACACACAAAATCAACCTCAGATCTACAAAATTCTCAATTACATGGACTAAATGGTTTCAGTTTTGATGATAATATGTAATTTAAGCAATCCACACGTTGACTTTCTTAAAAAGGAAACCAATACACTCGGTCCGTTTTCTCTTTCCTATATTTACTATTTCTCTTTAATACAGCTAAAATATGATGACTAAAGTAATCGTTAGCTACAGCACATACAATTCAATGTATCATTGAACTCCTCTGTTGTACCTGAAATACAGATCATCGCACAAAGTGTTCGTAATGGCGTCATCACAGTCTTAAGGAGCATTAACTGACTCACTATCAACACCCTTCCAATTACAACGAACGCTGAAAATAATGACATTTGATTTGTATGCTCATTTGTTCACATTTGCCAAACTGAAGCTTGGACAGTTTTGCTTGGCGAGTGTCTGGCAAACACCTAACATCTGTAACCAGAGCCCAGAACCGCCAAAACAGCGGAAATGCGAATAATCCGCCACAGAGACACGCTCATGCTGGTGTTAGCCGAGCATATTTGTCATTAGCTTGGATTTGCCCGTACCTTGTTGAGGACGGGGGGGTTGGTAAGGGGCTGCGGAAAAGGGGGAACAAGGGGGGTAGGTTTGGCCAAAAGCACAGCTGTACTGCCTGCCGTACTGATTGCCTCTCCATCCCTCGCCCTCATTTATCTTCATTTCTTCCCAATTACACCAAATTAGCAATAGTCTCAGTTGCATTACCAACTTAATCCTCCCCTCTTTTTTTTCTTTTTCGCGGGGCGGCATTATGCGGCGGCAGATGATTCCTTGGCGGGAGTCAGGGTAAACAGCCATGAAAATGCCACCCCGGCAGATGGCGAGGCCCACAAGAAATATGACAAACAGAGTGCCAGCGTGCCGTCCTCCGCCCGCACCCGCTACAAGCTGTTAATGCGCTCCCGGACAGTGTGTGTGTATGTGTGTGTGTGTGAGAGAGAGAGTTTGTCGGCGTAATGATATTAATGAATGTGCGTGTGTGTCGCACAGTATGTTTAGCTTTAAATAGACGTGGTGGAACCAAAGCAAGGCCGTGTTCCTTGTTCTTCAGTGCGGGGAATGCGTGTGGCTCCTTTGAGGACGCTGGTCCTCTTGGAATGAGCTCCCTGACTTGTGTGTTAGTGTTTCAGATCTACTGCAGTTATTATTGATGAGGTGTTTAATTGCGTTGAATCCTGGAACTGGGCAAATGATGAAGAGACCGTCTGGACAACTCGGTGGGAGATCGGCGCTCCAGATATGGATTCATGTGGAATCAGTGCTGATCTAGGACTTGGTTTCCTTCTTTCCATACCAGTGTTGAGTACTACAACCTTAAGGTTCTTGATAGTATGCATCCTTTACATGGGTTCTGGAAGCTTTAAATTACATGGATTGAAAGTAAGAGGTACTTATTGATCCTCATGGAGAAATTCCTCTGCATTTAAGCCATATGGAGTGAATACACACTAGTGAACACAGCTCATGCACACTAGGAGGTGGCGAGCAACCATCTGCTGCAGCACCCAGGGAACAGTTGGGTGTTAGGTGCCTTGCACAAGGGCACTGGACTTTTTTCTGATTGAGGAACTCTAACCTGTAGGCTGTTTCATTTCATAATATTTAGATATCTACTATTAGCCACTGTAGCTAACAAAGCATGGAGTCTACAGGACCTCTGAAGGTGCCCTGTGTTAGCTGGCAACAAGACGTTACAGATGATGCTGCCATGGATCAAACTAGATGTTCTAGTACATCCAAAAAATCTGAGGCCAGTGATGACCCACCATCTCATTTCAGAGATGACCCAGTTATCTGTCTAATGATTTTTGCCATCTTCATTTATTTTGAGAACCTCTTTGTATCTAATACATTACTGATCTTGACATATGCCATTACTACAAGATAATCAATGCCATTTGCATCATCTATGAGCAGTCAAAGCATTTTGGCTCAGAATATCACATTTTGTCTACGGTACACTTGAGACCAGAAAATTAGTGGTGATGGCAACCAGCTTTCTGGTGCTCAGGTCATCTTGGACACTCTGGCCTCAAGTGTGTGAGAGGAAGACATTTTCCCTGTGTTTTGTTTGCTGTGCGGTAAACATGTGCACACATTCTCTCCACTTTCACTCGACTGGGATTGGCCGGGTGGCGTAAACACACATTCACACACTGTTTACAGTCTTCTTGCTCATAAACGTGGTGGGCCGGCTCAACGTCAACACAGACGGCCACTCCAAAGAAGCCCCCGAACCCATTACGGACTCAAACAACACATTAAAAGTCCTGCACTTTGGGCCGCAATGAGCAACAAGCCACCCAAAAGAAGCTTCAGTGTATTTGTTTATCCCTCTGATCAAAGCTAACATGATCTTAGCTTGAATCCTTCCTTTTTCCATTGATTATTTCCATTTGGGTTTCTCAGAACACCACACTGGTGACCTCCAAGCCGACAGCTGAGCCAGCATTAGATTATTCACGTAGTCTTCCCTCACACATGCTCTTGTATCTCCAGGCAACAGTAGGAAGAGACTGTAGGCTGTAGGTGAGGGCTGGCGTAAGTGGCAGATGGTGGGGCTGACGGGCCAAAGAAGCACTCCAGAGGAGCAAAGGGAGAGAGACTAGCTAGCTTTAGTCTCTCTCTCTCTCATTCTCTTTCTCTCTCTCTCTCTCTCTCTCTCTCTCTCACACACACACACACACACACAAAACAAATTCTCACATATGTGAAATTTCATAGAAGGATTGGACACTCATTGTCCATTTTATCAGCTCCACTTTCCATATAGCAGTTGTGGGCTGTCAGGGCCTGCAAGGCCTTCTCTGCTGGCCTAAGAAATTTCTGAATCACAAACTGATGTTAGTTATATTTTGTCCATTGAAACTTATTAAATAATTACAAATGGTCTGTCTGCTTTCTTTTATAACTTTTCCGATTGTTGTGCTGTTTCCAGACATGAATTTTTATATTAAAGCATTTAACCAATCACATTTCAGCCATCATTTGTTGCCAGGCAGGGTCAAAGTCAGAGAAGACTGGCCAAGGCCTTCACAATCAATTCTGCACCCCCCACTACAAAATAAATGTTGATGAAACTGTTGCTTCAACCAATCAGATTTTGAGGTGGTGTCACATGGCCCTCTAGCAGGCGTATTCAGACCCGTTGATTGGATAGTCAATCAAGTTAGCATTAGCGATACAATGGCTCTTTATACTGTATTTATGCATATTAAATGTTTTTTATAACCATAAATTAGTTTCTGAGGGGTAGATTCATTCAGCATAGGTGTGAAATGCACGGTCCTCCACTGCCATACAGGTACACCTGCTTTTACCCTGTTCTTCAATCATCAGAACCTCCACAGAGCGGGTGGATCATTCTCAGCACTGCAGTGACACTAAGGTGGTGGTGGTGTGTTAGTGTGTGCTGGACATAGCAGAGCTGCTGGAGTATTTAAACACCTCAGTGTCACTGCTGGAGTGAAAATAGTGCACCAACCAGTCAACAGTATCAGCACTAGAGGACCAATACAGAGCTACTGTCTCTGAGTTTACATCTAGGTGGTCCAACAAGATCAGTGTGTTTAATAGAGGACAGTCAGTACTGTAGACACAGTGTTTAACATCTCCAGCATCTCTGCTGTGACTGATTCACAAGTACACAGCACACCACCACCACATCAGTCATTACTGGGAATGATCCACTACCCAAATAATCATGACCCGAAATGGTGGACAATGACTGTAAATACAAGGATGTGGTTTTAATGTTATGGTCCATGCACATGTCTCATGGCTCATGAAAGTAGATTAAGGATTGAAGTTTTTAATATTATTTGATTTTGCCTCTGTGATACTGATCATTAAGGATTCCTTTATTCATTATAGACCCCCTGAAGACAAATGTAACAAAGGACAAGTCGCTGTTCCTCTCTCTTCTCCATGCACCTGGGAGCTGATGCTCTAGAGATTGTGCTGATATTTTCCATTCAGTTTACTGCCTGTGCTCTGAAGCTTCGTGTCCTCTGGGTCTTATGGCCTTAAACTATTTTCTTCCCATCTTCAAGCTGCAAATATAAAGAGAGA
>BRDA01052597.1:0-10189 GCA_036984385.1 Crenuchus spilurus | reverse complement strand
CACTCACACACTCACACACACTCACTCACTCACACACACTCACACACACTCACTCACTCACACACACTCACTCACTCACACACACTCACACACACTCACACTCACACACACACACACACACACACACACACACACATACAACACATACACACACTCACACCACACACATACACATACACACACACACTCACACATACACACATACACATACACACACACACTCACACATACACACTCACACATACAACACACACACACAGGGGCAGTAATCAAATTTGCGCAGAGCCTTATCCACAGCGCCCGGGGAGCAGTTGGGCAGTAGATGCATTGCTCAAAGGTTCGTCAGTCGTGTCCTGTGGATCCACAGGAACCAATTGGTCACAATGCTGGTTCTACAAGCAGCACAGCTGGAGAACAGCTGATTTTTTGCACATGTTAACACATCAGCTGTACTTCAGCACTACTGCAGGGCATATTTTCACACTTAGCAGCATCAGAGCACCCAGTGATTCTACTTGTCAGTGAAAGAACTTCTGAACTACTGAAGACCACCCTTACAAACACCTGTTTAACTTCACTGTCTGATGGATTTTCACTAACACTGAACTTTTACTTTAAAGACTCGTACACAGTGATTACAGTACAGCACATCTTTTCTATCACTGCACTGCTGCACAAGTGATGTTTAGGTGTTACTATGAACAGCACGACCATCAGTCCTGAAATGTGTTGTTATTCAGATCAAAACAACACATTTAAAGTCTTGTTAGTGTGTCTTTACTAACAGATGCTTTACACCCACGTCCTGCAATCTCTCTCTCTCTCTCTCTCACACACACACACACACATACAGATCTTGTGTGTGTGCTTTTGCAGATCAATTGATTTTGTATTTGGACAGAATGTTGAGTGAAATGACAGCAGATGGGGACGGCTAATTTTAGCACAGGACACGTCAGTAATCCATAGACATTTGGCCGTGACTGTCCCTCCATCTGCGGCTCAGAGCTGGACTCCTGCTGGGTGAGAAAAATGGCACAGCAGAGATGACTATTAGCTTGAAGTAAGACATCAGAATTTATATCCAAATACAGACCAACACTAAACTGTTACTGATGCATTGTGGGAGATTTTAATATACTTACATACTCAGTGTTTCCAACCTTCTTTAGCCTTTGATGCTGTAATCAGCTGACTTTGTGCAGTTCAGGTATTTCTCTAATCTAATCATAGGCGGGGCCTAAGTAAAAGTGAAATACACTATGATGTATTATATGTAAAAAAAAATTGGTGCTTGAACACAAATTGTATTATTATTAATTATTAATAAATATTGACAAATTATGATTTATACTTTATTAATAATTACTAGTTACTATTAATAATATACTAATAATAACTATTAAACATTATTATGAATAATAAATTAATAAAAAATTAATATTAATCATTAATAAAATATTAATACATTATTACATATTATTTATAAATAATAAATTGTTAAAACCATGTAGCATAAAATAATCACCCAATCCTTTTCAGTCAACTTCACTTCAGCTCATTATCACCAGTGTTACACTTGTGTTTGGACTGTATGGTCAATAGATCTTATTTACACATTATTATACCTCATTTTTGAGTAAAAATAAGCAGAAATTCTGAATTATTTTGATAATGGTTACACTTAGAGGCATGTAAATAGATGGCTTATCACAGACTGGTAGACACACACACACTCAAATGTAAATATTAATGAATTTTAATATGAAACCGCTGATATTACAATAAGCTGACGTGACACAGACAGAACAAACACTCAACACGTTAATAACTTACAAGTGAAAACGGACTGCTGGCCAAATTGCAGTCCAGACTCCATTTGAGGGAGTGACAGCAGCGACAGCCAATCACACATTAGCAAGAAACGGCAGAGCCAATCGATGAGCTTGTGGCAGCCTAAAGGGAAAGGCTTGGATGTCAGCTGGGTCTCCATTTAATATCAATCAATCAATCAAATTTTATTTATAAAGCGCTTTTTACAACTGATGTCACAAAGCAGCTTTACAGGCTTAGTAATAACAGACATCAAATCATTTAATATCGCGTAACATCTCACTCAAGTGAATCAAACAGAATGGGGGGGGGGCGAGACTAGTTTGTGAATGAAACGCTTCTCGAGTACAACAAAATCCGGGACGTTTGTGAAATTCCACCCAGACACATTTTTTAAGTCTCAAAAAGAGGACATGTCCGGGTAAAAGAGGACATGTCCGGGTAAAAGAGGACGTCTGGTCACCAGTGTTGCCAAGTCCGCTTATTATAAGCGACTTTGGGCTTGTTCTTTTCTAAAGTCACTTACTACACTTACTCGTGAGTTGCGGGTTGCGGTTTTTTGGGCTTGTTTTTGAACGTGAAGTTGCTTATTTGGGCTTGTCTTTCTTTCTGAGTGAAACTCTTTGATTATCTCTCAGCTCCCCATAAAAAAGCAAAAGTGAGTGGTAGGTAGTTTGTCCCTTCCAAGCCCCCATTTCCTGTTTATCGCTCCCACCCAAGTTGACCAGTCACACACACCCAAACACACACACACAGCAGGCAGCCAGGCAGAGCTCAGTGACGAGGAGCACCATAAGAATGAGCTCGAGTAAGTGGGGAAAATATGGAGGAAAAAATATAATAAAGAGTGAGAAAAAGAGAGCGCACTGAAAGAATGGCTCCGACCTCAGATGTGAGATGCAAAATGCACTTTTCTTTTGATCAGAGCTTAAAAGATTTTAAGTTATTCAAGTAATTTAAGTTTTTCAATTAATTTATTAAATAATTTAAGTTATTCAAAATTTTTATATTAAAATGTTTAGCATAATTTTGGTGTTGCTTATGCATAATATCATAAATATTTACCGTTATACTATTTAAAAGTGGCCTCTGTTTTACAGAATGTGGTGGGTTGCCAGTTGGGCTTATTTTGGGCTTGTTTTCATAGAGCTGGTTGCTTGTTTCTATCGCGAGATCTGGCAACACTGCTGGTCACCCTAGCTTATGTTAATGTGTTTCACCTTCAGGACCTTTCAGGTGACTGATATTACAGTTCACACCATCTTTCACTCTTGTATCCACTAGGTGGCAGTCTTACCTATTTACTATACAGTTCAGATGACAAAAATATAGAGATAAAGTGAATAAAATCATGTTTCATAAATAATAAAATAAATGTTCAGGCATTTTGTTGGTACTATAAGATGTGCCTGATAATGATACCAACCAATCTGAAGCGCTGCCTCCTTTTAGCAGAAAGACTGCTAAAGCTGGCTGTCCTCATTGTTCTGATAAAGTGGATCTGAGTCTGCAGAGTTTTTCATAAACATATTAAACACATTAGCTTAGCCCGCTAATTTTGAACAAGTGTTTTAAAAAGTTTTCAAAGTCACCATTCAGAAAAAAAAACCTCAATAAATCAGAGAGCTCAGCCAACTCCTGCTATAAATCTCAAGAAAAAGAAAAGTTATGTTTGTAGTCATTTCTTGTGAGATAAACTATAAGAAGCTAATCCTGGCTAACAGCTAACGCACATCATTAGCATCTGTTTGGGACAGATTGATAAATAAAATGACACTTATTGTAACATATTCACACAAAACACAGATTTAAATGTGAAAGTGTTTTATACAGTTTATTTATTTATTTAACAGAAACCTACAGACTCACATTTTAGCCCCAAACCACATTTTTTCCTCTTATACAGCCAGCCACTAAACTCATATAACAGCAAAAAGACACAAAATCAGTTTAACTGTGTTATCAGGCAACAGATCTGAGCCATCATGTGAACTTTACTTTACTTTCACTTTCACCACAGTTCAGCACCGTCACTAGTGCGCAGAACTGAACCGCGTTCTGGTATTTTACCTTCTTTTGGCTCTTGTCCAGACTTTTATATTAATTTGAAGTATAAAATGCTTCACAAAGATACATCTGTTAACAGTGAAAGTAGAAATATTTAGAGTATACAGTCAGAACCTGAGGGCCGTGTGGTACCTATAAGGCCTACATGAACAGTGACTGTGTTGTCTTGTGCAGAAAGAAGACGTCTTTAGATAAAATAAGTTAAAAAGAGTAAAATGATGTAGAAACATTATGATGACGTGGTGATGTAATGTTCTTACAGCAGATCTGTAAAGCTTTAGATGTTTCTCACATGTGAATGTGTTCAGTAGATCACTTTGTACAGCGTGTTCAGGCTTAATGCCGATGTTCAGTGATGACTATTTTCAGGATGAGCTGCACTGTCAGGGTTTCTGTTCACAGCCGTGAAACTCTTTTGAATTTCAGTC
This sequence comes from Crenuchus spilurus, assembly GCA_036984385.1. Taxonomy (NCBI): domain Eukaryota; kingdom Metazoa; phylum Chordata; class Actinopteri; order Characiformes; family Crenuchidae; genus Crenuchus; species Crenuchus spilurus. Next base: position 5,861 of record BRDA01052597.1, on the reverse strand, counting down.
ATTCATGCTGAGGAGCCAATCAGCGCCCTGCACTTTCCCCCACAACGTCCATTAAAACTGGATCTGCTCCAGCTTTACGTGATCAGCCAGTTCCTGAACAGGTTAGTCTGCACGTTTCTCAATAAGTACACGAGCTCCCGGCTGAAACGCTGTAGAGCTCAGAGCTCATTAAACAGGTCAAAACTTAAAGACAGACAACACTTCCTTATTCCTGAGAGAATTATCAACAGCCTGCACGTATAAAACAGCAGCCGTCCTCTTCTAGTACCAGTACAAATCCTTCTTCTCCATCATCTGCACTCCTGCAGGACAAACGAGACCAAAGAACAAACTCAGCACACAGAAACTGACACCTGAACACGTTTAATTAAGGTGTTGAGCTGTTTGTGTTCACATGTTTAATAATCTGTAAAAATCTTAAAAAGTTTTATTTTAAGTCAGTGAAGTCAGCTCAGATGTGTTTAATAACTTATTGTCTCCTCAGATAATCTCTTTATTATCTACTGACGTTCACATTATTCTCTGTTAAACATACAGAGCCCAGTCTACAGTTAGGTTTAGGATCAGGATTAGGGTTAGAGCGGAGGTTATGTTTATGGGTTAGGATTAGACTCACTTTAAGGTAAGTGATATTTAAATTGATTCTAATTAATAATCAGTTTAGTGTAAATTAAATAACTTAAAGATCTAAGAGGCATCAAAACAATCTGCATTTTAGACCAAAAGTAAAAGAATAAAAGAATAAAACTCGTCGCTGTTTTGCTGATAGATGCTGTTGTTGTCTCCGACACTGTGTGTCTCCACAATCCACAGCTGCCCTTTGCATTGCCTGAACATTTCCTGATGACCGGACTAATTAAATCTGGTTAAATTCACTTACATGTAAAGTTCTGAAGATTTCTGCCTTCTGGAGATGTTTTAGAACAGAGGATATGTTCTATAGAAGTTCTAGACAGAACTAAAAACAGTGTTGTCTTGTGCTGTATTTACTAGTTTCACTTTTCTTTCACAGGTGTGATGATGGTTATACTGGACTTTGGTTCTCCAGTTCTGGTGCTGCACACAAAGTTATTTTAAAAAGTTAAACTGAAACTACTGAGCAGAGAAGCTCTGCAGGAATGTGCCCGTTTGACCACTTCTAATTTTAAAAGTAGGACTAAAAATACCATCAATCTGTTAGTGATCACGTAGTTTGACTATACTGTACAGAAGCTTTGTGTGAATTCCGTTACCAGAGTCCAGACTGTGATGAGGTGCCATCTGATTCCTGAATCCCGGCTGTCTCGTCCAGCCTGGGATGAACTCCTGTTTGGAGGAGCCGATCATGACAGTGGCCAGATCAGGGCGGTCGCTGTGGAGCAGAGTTAACAGAGAACTACTGTACTGATCAGGCAGCACCAAACCCTCAGCAGGGGCAGCAGAGGGGTACACCATGGGAGGCAGCACCAAGCTGGCACCCTGCCGGGGACCACCAGGCCATATGGTGTAGCTCTCTGTGGGGGAAATCTGTGACAGACGAGGGTTTGTCTCTGGCTCCTCGTGTCTGTTGAGTTGGAGCCGTCCTGGAGGATACGGGGACTTAAAGTGTGGAGGTGGGCGGACGTCCCAGTTACTGGAGCCTGGCTGATCTGAAATCAGAGAATAATTTTACCACAGACAGCAAAATTGAATTTAAATATTTTAATCATTTCCATGTTATTTTAAATTAAATGTGTGACAGGAACCAAACAAACAAGCTAAAAAACACACACTAACTTAAATAAAGCATTAAAAAGATTCAGTTCAGGCTGATTTTAAATCTCAGATAATAACATAACACACAGTTTCCTGCCGTCAGTTTAGTGTTAAAAGTGCAATTAAAAGCATTTTTTAAGTTAATATAATTTTTACAGTATACATGTTCCAATCACATTTATATCAAAACAATTAAAGTGAAAGACACAACAGTGGTGATACGTTCATGTGGAAATTAGATAAACATTTAACTCACAAACGCACTGCAGTAACAAACTTTTCCACATTCAGCTTCTTTTATTAAGTGAAGTGAAAGTGAAATGAAGAGAAATCTATGCACAGTGTGCTGACATTTAACCCATCCATGCAGTGAAACACACACACACACACACACACACACACACTAGTGAACACACCAGGGGGCAGTGAGCAGACTTGCCCCCAGTACTGATCAGCTGCTATCCACAGCACCTGGGGAGCAGTTGGGAGTTAGGTGTCTTGCTCAATGACACTTCAGTCTTGCCTGCCAGGGGATCAAACTGATGACCTTTCAGTGACAAAACCAAATCTCTAAGCACTAGGACACAGCTGCCCTAACTCAACATGGGCTAGTCCAGGACATGAGCCCAGGATTATTATATTATATTTAAAGGTAAAGAGTTGGAGTTACCAGTTTTGGCAGATTTGCGTTGCCTTTTGATTTTACTGCCATCTCCTTTTGGTTTGATGACTTTGCTCAAAGCTCTGGAGAAATGTTCATCCACCATACTGTTAATGTCTCCCTGAAAGTAGGTGTAGAGGAGACTACCAGACTGCTGCTCTGCCTGCTCCACCCGACTCTCTGCTTCAGGCTCCATTTATCAACCAGCCCTGCAAGACCGGACAACAATCAGTCAACAATCATCAACAATCATCAACAATCGGTCAACGGTAAACAAAAAGTCAACAACCACCAGCAATCAGTCCATAGTCAGTCAACAGTTGGTCAAAAAATCAGTCAACAATTCTCAATATTCAGTTAACACTTAGTTAACAAATACTCAACAGTCAACAAATCAGTCAACAATTACTCAACATTCAGTTAACACTTAGTTAACAATCACTCAACAGTCAACAAATCAGTCAACAATTACTCAACAATCAGTTAACACTTAGTTAACAATCACTCAACAGTCAACAAATCAGTCAACAATTACTCAACAATCAGTTGACACTTAGTTAACAAACACTCAACAGTCAACAAATCAGTCAACAATTACTCAACAATCAGTTAACACTTAGTTAACAAACACTCAACAGTCAACAAATCAGTCAACAATTACTCAACAATCAGTTAACACTTAGTTAACAATCACTCAACAGTCAACAATCAGTCAACAATTACTCAACAATCAGTTAACACTTAGTTAACAATCACTCAACAGTCAACAAATCAGTCAACAATTACTCAACAATCAGTTAACACTTAGTTAACAATCACTCAACAGTCAACAATCAGTCAACAATACTGAACAATTGTTGAACAATGAACAAAAAATTAACAATCAATCAAAAATTGGTCAACAATAAGTTAACAATTACTCAACCATCAGTAAATAATTGGTCAACAGTGAAAATCAGGCAACAGTCAGTCCACATTCAATCAACAATAGTCAACAATCAGTTAACACTTAGTTAACAATCACTAAACAGTCAACAATCAGTCAGCAGTTGGTCAACAATAAATTAACAATAAGTCAACAACATTAGTGACGTCATTAGTTAGAACACTGGCGTTATATTTGTTTAAACTTTGTTTTCTGATATTCGTTCTGTTAAATAATTCTGTTTTCTCAGCTTCTGTTTTGTTGTGTTTTAGGTGAAAGTTTATAAAACTGAAAAAAGGACATTGTGATGGATCTCCCTCTAACCTTTAAAGTTTTCAAAACCTCCTTTTTGTCAGATTGGAGATACAACACTGTACAAATGTTGAAAAATGGCATAACTTTAGAATAAATACAGCTAAAGTAAATAAATCAGTGTAACCACAGAGACTTATCGTTATGTTAAGTGAATTCAGATCTCTGAACTTTCTCAAAGACAGAGCAGATCATGTTTCAGCTGACACACAGAAAAGTCTTTAGCTGTTTTTTTTAAGGTTTTTTGGAACAATAGAAATGTTTAAATAATGTCTTTAAGCATCATTTTATGAAACAGAATCTTGAACTTTAACCCAGTAAAATACCGTTCATTAAAATGTTTGATTGGCAGTTTTGTTGATGGACTATGAGGACTGAAAAGACAACAAATACATTTACTAAGAATAAACGTACTGAGACAATAAGAGATGTTGGACTCATCCGCCAATCTTTGCAATTCCAAAATGAAATTAAATGTGGTTTGATGATGATGGTCTGTGTATAAAATACAAAATTACAGCACACGACACCTGCCCCATTTAAGTTTTGAAAACTGTGTGTATTGGGATGAAAAGTTGCAGACATAAATGTGACGCTCTGGTGAGGATACAGAAATAAAACTGGGTCAAAACATCAGAGTCTCAACCTCAGACAGCATCTCAGTCAGTGCACTAAAAGTCAGTAATTATGAAAGTGTGCTGATGGTAAAGTAGAGAAACCGGACAGGTCTGCAGCAGAGTTTACATATTTATTCTTCATTCTCTACAGAGCCATGATTTCATAATTACATATTATAAATATTCATATATTTCACATTTGTTACAAAAGTGACACATCACCATATTCTGGAAGTCAGGTCTGCTTTGTTTACGTGTTAATCAGAAAAAGAAAGTAAATGTCCAGCTTTAGACAGTAACACTTTAAAAAGACGCGTCCTCACTACACTTTAGTGTTTATTTCTGTTACATGTACAGTAAACTGATGTGTACAAACTGAGAACAAAGTCTTCAGAATATAATTCCAGTAAACTGTTAAATATGAATTACATTTTAAGCCTTTTTGAGTTTTAATGTTTTGACTTTTATTGATCCAGAATTTCAGATTATTAGAATATTTTATTTAAATGACTTTTCACACAGTATCAACATTAAAACAGACACAGACTGAAAGTCTCACTTTATGTCTAATAAATGTTAAATATATCACAGTTTAACGTTCTGAGTTCAGTCACACGCTTTAAAATAGTCTGCTACCACCACCAGAAGACAAACACAGAAGGGTTGTGTGTATGTAGAAGCTCAGAGAAGCTCAGAGAAAGTGTAATGATGAGTGCAGGCTGAGGACACAGCAGGTCCTGCAGTGAGTTTTACTTACCTGACTCAGGTGAGTCTTAAACACAAAGCAGTAAAGACTGTGAGGCTGCAGATCTCACTCACACAGCGCTGCTCTGCACATCCGAAAGCTGGACTGAGTGAGCAGGTCTGCAGGAGGATGTGGAGTGTGTGAAGGTGCTGGTGGTGTGTGTGGAGTGTGTGAAGGTGCTGGTGGTGTGTGTGGAGTGTGTGAAGGTGCTGGTGGTGTGTGTGGAGTGTGTGAAGGTGAGCAGAAGTGTGTCTGCACTGTGATGGGACGGGCGTGTTCTTTCTGAATGAACAGAATGTGCCTGAACTAGTCGGTCCACCCTGAAACTCCACTGTGACACACACACACACACACACACGTTTTTCTGCAGAAGACACGATGCACTTTTATTTCTACTTCTCTTTGTTTTTATTTACCAGTAAACAAAACTAATAGTCAACATCCAGCACAGAACTGTCTCATGTTGCTGATTTAAATAAATATGATAAAATACAATGTTTACTTAAAGGTCATTACATGTGAATATAATTAAAGATATTAAATGATTACTGTGTTTATTTGATTGTAGTCGTTTTGTGTACTGATGCTCAAATTAAAGAACTAAGTGAACAGAAGTACAGTAAGCAGAAATGTGCTGCTTTGACCTTTACTTCACTACACATGGAGAGTTTTCAGGATTAAGAACATTAAGAGATCTTTACGTTTAGACTAAAAGCAGCACGGTGGCTTAGCGGTTAGCATGTTCACCTCTCAGCGCTGAGGTCTCAGATGAAGTCCACATCTGAGCGGAGTTTCCATGTTCTCCCCGTGTCTGCGTGGGTTTCCTCCCACAGTCCAAAAACATGGAGATCAGGTGAATTGGCTACT
>BRDA01052595.1:0-14987 GCA_036984385.1 Crenuchus spilurus | reverse complement strand
GGAGAGGGAGGTTTGGGTTTCCCTGCTCAGACTGCTACCTCCGCGACCCGGCCCCGGATAAGCGGTTGATGATGGATGGATGGATGGATGGATTAGAAAATTTACAAAATGTGTTATTTGACCAGGGGTGAGCAAACTTTTGCATATAACATGTGTGTGCATAAAATAGATTTATTAATATGTAGATCTTTGTATAGTTTGACCAGGAACATCAGTTAAATCTTAACATTGAAAGAAAAAGAATATTAACATTTTGGTGGTTATTGCAGAAGTAGTTTTGGATTGTTCTGCCTTGTTCAGAGCTGTCACTAACCACTCGGCACAATTATAAAGCAGCTCCAATGGAGCTGTGATAAGCTTTGAATATTAAATCAGACCAGTTGCACTGGAAACTACAAGCTTGCTGATTGCTGACTCTTTCACCATTTTAAAGAGACTATCTTTAATAAAAAAGTCTACCAGATATCCAATCGCAGTTGTTTTGAAGTTCACTCTGAGGGAAGATCTTCTCCCAGCATATGATTAAGCACTTACATTAAAAGAGGAATATATTATGCTTTGAAATTCAATTTGGAGAAAAGTGGCATCAGCATTTCGTCTCTAAGAGCAGATGGATGGAGACGTGGGAGGATGAATGTGTGGGTCATTATTTACATCTGATCGCAAGTTCGATTTAGATCAACTGAAGGCCACAGAATCTTAATGTCAAGGGAAAGGTGGGCATTTATGAAACAACATGAAGATGAGTTATTACCAACACTCATGAAGGCTAAAATGACTGACTGCAGTATGGACAGCCATCAGGCTTAAAATCAGGTGCTGAGACTGTTCTTGTGTTGGCTTGTTAGTTCACTTGCCCTGGTCTTCTGAAATCCACAATGTAGATTTAAAGGGCCCATATCACAAAAAATTACATTTTAAATAAAAGCAATATAAAAAATTTTAAAATTCCAAAAAGCTAAGATGCAAGAGAGGTCATTTGTAACTAAAAGCATTTCTAATGTAATGAATACAAATATATATATATATAGATAGATACAGTCACTGACCACTTCATATATCTCCTCTCATTTTGTCAATGCCACGAAACATATAACTGTTCTTTGTAGTTCTACAATTACAGAGTTTAGTCATTCTGTTTCTCTGTATTGAAACTTCAATCATTGTTTGCCCTGGTTATGGTTCAGGAAATTTCGTTCCAGTTATCCTTCATTTGCCTGGTTTTTGTCAGTATGCCAACTTGACTTGCCGCTGATATCGCAAAAATATCACGCAAGCATGTGTCATTCATTCTGATTTTGTTTCTCATTGTTTCTCTGGCTTTGTTTCTTCTTGTTTCTCTCGCTTAGTTTTTTGTTGTTTCTCTGGCTTTGTTTCTCATTTCTCTGGCTTTGTTTCTCATTGTTTCTCTCGCTTTGTTTTCTGTTGTTTCTCTGGCATTGTTTCTTGTTGGGTCATGGTGATAATGCTCAAAACAAACTAAACACATCACACTAAAGCAACAAATCGCTACTGCCTGAAAATGAGTGCAAAAAACAAATAGCGGCCCAGAACCCCAAGAACAGGTGCACAAAACAAAGACTGCCAGCTAGACCACAACAGCACTCTCTAAAACAAAGCATAAACCTGTAAGAGTGATATTAAAAGTTCATTTATCCTTTTAATTTGCCTTTTGTATTTCTCGTTGTTTTCTGTATGCAAAACTATAGTTATTATATATAAAATGTATTTTTGTTAATATTTTGGAGTGTCTGGAACAGATTTATTGGATTTCAGTTTCAGTTTCAGTTCAGTCATTTCAGTTATCATCAGGCACTTTTGAACAGATTAATGACATAAACTGAGGTTTCATTTACTTTGCCTTTCACCTGTTCTTCAATGGTTAGGACCACCACAAGACCACAGAGAAGCAGTTATTTGGTTGGTGGATCATTCTCGGCACTGCAGTAACACTGCCATGTTGGTGGTGTGTTGGTGCATGTTGTGATGGTCAGAGTGGATAATCAGATAATGCAGAATTATCTGTCTATGCAGTGACAAACTGGGGCAAAAATTATCCTGGGACTTTTTGTCAATTACCCCAGGGGGTGCAGGGGTGTGAGTTTGTGCTAGTGAACATTGCTCCACAACTGACCCATAAGTGCCTTAACTGGGCCATGTTTGATTCAGAATTATATGCTATCTGGGTTACAAGAATTTAAAGTAGATTTCACCCAAAATCTGTAATCATCAGACAGCAAACATGTCTTGGCTACTTGAAAACATTTGAGTATATATAATAGTCATTATACTCTAACTGCCTTTAAGCTATGAAGCTCCGTGTATTTAGACAGAAAATGAAATATATATGATACCTTTTCAGTCAATTTATGATACAAGACTCTTAGAAACAATATGTGAAATATATCATTTTAAAAATTGTAATGTTTTCTAATAGAAACAGAGCACATAACAAATTCAGTGTTAAATATTCTATACATCCTTACCGTCCTTATCTAAGTTAGTGCAATAATTATGTAGTAAAAATGCTGTTTAAGCAATGTCTCATAATGAAAACTAGATGACCGTGTTAGCTCAGCTGGGACAGTGTCATGAAACAATATTGTCCAGTTCATAATGTGGAAAATCCATTAAAGAAATGTGGCTTCAAATAAGTCTATAATAAGTGTATTAAGCTGTCCTCTCTACTTTCTTCTCATGAGCTCTTTAAGTTTGCCAAATTTTGTAAAAGCAATTATTTAAGATGAGAGGTTTTGATTTGTCACAAAGATGCTTATGTATGTTGCTTATATATGCATATATACATGAACTGGATTGTTTTGAATCTCAGCAGAACATTCTAAATTATCTATTGCCCAAATACTACCATCCATCCATCCATTATCTGCTTAATCCTGATCAGAGACACGATTAGTCCCATACCCCCTCACGGCACAGGACAGGGGATTACAGACTATCCTAACCCAGCCCAAGACACAGCGCCAATACATTACTGGGCCCAAATACTACCAAATACTATATCTGACCCCTTCAACAGCCAACAGCAATTAAAAAACAGTATCCAAGTCTCATGAAATTTTAGTTCTATAGGTAAGAGAATACAGTCTCATACCTTTATGCTGCTTAAATTGAACAATCAGACAATTAGAGCTTGACTGTGATGACAGTGGATGGACTGAGTGTAGCAAATAGATATATACAACCCTAATTTCCCAAAAAGTTGAGATACTGTGTTATATGTAAATGAAAACAGAATGCAATGATTTACAAATCTCATGGGTCCATATTTTATTCACAACAAACCATAGAACATGTGTGTGACATTTTACCATTTCATAAAAAAATATTCATTCATTTATAACTTGCTGGCAGCAGCACATCTCCAAACAGTTGGGATGAGGGCAAAATGGTACTAATAAAAAAACAGCTGGAGGAGTCATATAATGGTACAAAAATAACATTTTAGCATTTTGAGCAGATGTTCACCAATTTGCAAAAAAAAATTGCATCTAAATATTGTGGAACAATTTCAGAAAAAACGTTCATCAGCATAAAATTGTGACGACTTTGAATATCCCATCATCTACAGTAGATAACATTGTTAAAAGATTCAGAAAATGAGGAGGTGCTTGTGATCTTAGGGCCCTCAGAGGACACTGCATTGAAAACAGGCTTGATTGTGTACTATAAATCACTGCAGGGCTCAGGAACACTTCCAGAAATCATTGTCTGTGAACACAGTTTGCTGTACAATCCACAAATGTAAGTTAAAGCTGTATCGTGCAAAGAAGAAGCCATATGTCAAGATGATTTAGAAACACTGGTGCTGTCTCCAGGACAAAGCTGATTTAAAATAGACTGAGGCAAAATGGAAAATTGTTCTGTGGTCAGATGGATCAAAATGTTAATTTTTTTAAAACCACAGACACTGTGTCATGCGGAGTCAAGTGGAGAGCAACTCTCCAGCATCAGCACATAATTCAAAAGTCTGCATATCAGATGATTGTTGCATTAGTGTCTATGATGTGGGTATCTAACACATCTGGAAAGGCACCATCAATGCTGAACAGTATATTTAGATTTTAAAACAATATATCCTCCCATTCAGAGCACGTTAAACCACTTACAGCATCCATCACAACAGCATGGCTTCTCAGAAGAAGAGTTAGGGAGCAGAACTGGCCTGATTGCTGCCCAGAGCACATTTGGTGGATAATGAATCAAAAATCAGGACTGTTGAGCAGTTAGAATGTTACATTAGACAAAAATGGGACAACACTCCTCTCCTAAAACTCCAGCAACTGATCTCCACACTTCCCAGATGTTTACAGACTGTGGTTAAAGGAAGAGGTCACACTACAAATGATAGATATGATCCTATCCCAACTTTTTTGAGATGTGTGAGGTTGTATGTATGTATGTATATATTGTATGTATGTATGTATGTATGTGTGTATTTATATATATATATATATATATATACACACACATATACACACACATATATATATATATATATATATATATATATATATACACACACACTGTGGAACAGATGATCAAAAATTTTTAAAGTGCATTTTACTCTCTGATGTGAATGCTGCAAATACATTTGAAAATGCTGTGCCATGAAGAGCTTTGAAATGATTTTCAGTCGTACTTTTATTACAAGAGTGAATCCTCTGAGGCATTACTATGCCTGTTTCATTTACTTTCAAGCTCTCCTGCCTGGGCCTTGTTTATTGGGTTTTTTAAAGATTCTGTAACAGAAAGAAAACACCAAAATAGTTCTTCCACATGCAGATTCACTCTTCTTCCAATATTCAGGTCTGACCTGATGGAAAGCTTTAAAAATTCTAGTAAACATCATCTGGTTTTATATTCATCACTCTGACATCACAGTGATGATGTTGATGTATAAATTGATGTAGCTGGTAGAGTTGAATTCAACATTGAGCCATCCATTACATTATCAACTGAAGCATCACCCTGGACAAGCATAGACCTTCCTAGCTCACAAACTAGAATCAAGGTACCCAGCTGGGCAAGGTTAACTGACCCACAGGGCAGCATGATTACGTTGTTGATCACCATCCATTTTTTTTCTGTTGGTACCCTCTGCTGCTCCCAACAAGATGTTACCCATGTCACCTAAATTTTAAACTGTACAAACTTTCATCGTTATATTTTTGTCATCATTTTCAACAAACATTATTTATTCAGTTCACTTTAGACTGCAGTGGAAACTTGGTTATCATTTGCCCTGATTATCGTTGACTTGTTTCAGCAAAAGTTTGTTCCAGTTATCAATCATCCACCTGGTTTTCATCACCATGACCACGTGACTCACTGCTAATTTAATGAAAGTAAAACATCCACCCGTTTGTCACTCACCCATGTGTTCCTCATTCATTCTGGTTGTGTTTCTTGTTGAGTGAGCATTTTTGCTTGTTTATTGAGTGCACTTGAAACAGACCTCTCTGGACACATTTCCATACATCATGAAGAGTCTTCAGTAAAGGTAAGAGTGATGGTAAGTGTTCATTTATCCATTTCCTTAGTCTTTTGTATTTATTTCTCATTGTTTTATGTATGTAAAACTATAATTATTCTATTTTTAAAATTATATACATCTCGGAGTGTCTGGAACAGATTAATTGTATTTACATTATTTCTTATGAGAAATATTGTTGTTATCATTCATTTGTTATCATTCATTTCTGTTATCACCAGGCACTTTAGAATGAATTAATGATGAAAACTGAGGTTCCACTGAACCATGAGGTTCCATTTGAGTTAATTACAGGTCTAGTTCTCATGATAGGGATGAACCTTAATTGTATACAGTCAGTTGTCTCCATAAAAATCTGCTTATATACAGTATACAGTATGAATATCACTTTGGTGCATAAATCGGTAGTAGATGTGAGACGACTGTAACAACATCCAAAACTACTCCAAATAAGCCATTAAGTATAATTCAAGTTTGTAAGTACAGTCATGAACTCCATTGTGCTGAGCGTGAGCACAGAAGTCACATCCTAATGATGTGTGTTCAAACCCAGAACATTACTCCCAGTGTGAGCACAGACCAGCATGGGAGTTGGAGAGATGGGGGGCAATCATGCTCAGCCACAGTACTGAGCAGCCAGGCCTTAAGAGTACAAACTTCAACTATTACAGAGTGAGTCTTACATATTCTCTACTCACAAAGTGCAGATTTTAGAAAAAACACAGTAGGAGGTTGAGCATTTTATTATAAAGCTTCAATACTGTAGAAAAGGCTCCCTGACTCTGTTTGAGTCAGACACACTCTCAGCATTCAAAAGCAACCTGACTGCACAAGTGTATTTTCATCCCTTATGACATAGATTGTGATCTTAACCACTTATTTTCTATGTGCTGTTGCTGACAACTTTTTGTTTTCTGTTGTACTGATATGTTCATGCTGCCATAATTCACTGCCCACACACTCAAATTTTTACCCTCCTCTATCTCTTTTTTTATCTAGTTGTTTCGGAGCTGTTCCTGCATAAGAGATCCAGCCACCAGTCCAAATACAAAAAAAACTTACAAATTGTCCTAGCAAATTAACTTCAACTTGTATTTTATTCAGTCATTTCATTGACCCTATCTGTTCTCTATTCCTCTTCTAATTTTACACACTTAGTCTAATGTGTACTCTTTTCAATCTTATTTTTGTTCTATCTCACTATTTAGTCCATCCCATACCATCACATAACCTGCACAGTTATTATGAGATAATCATCATTATTCACCTAATCTGTGAGAGATATGTTTTGGCTCATTGGCATATAGCCACCTATTCAAACAATACAGTAATTTAGCCCCACCCATTCACACTAAAGTTACAAATGTCAAATTGCAGTCATCAGAAGAGAGGTTGTTTACACATACAGTCATTTGCAAAAGTGCTGTCCCTATTAAATTACAGGTTGAAAATTAAGTAACATTATTTACAAAGAACAAACTTCTTTTCATTTTAATTCACACTTATTTACATAACTTTACATTACAGTTAATAATGACTGATTTTTAATAGAAATTAACACTAAAAGGTGTTGAAAAATGTCACATATTTGAATTTATTACTGTTTAAAAATGTATTTTCATTTAGAAAATCACAAGTTATTCAAAAGTGCTCAAAGTTGTATACCAACTGAGTATATGGGATAAAATAAAGGACATGGCCCTTTGAATAGTAGATCCATTAGATTAGATGACGAATTACCACCTTTGCAGTTCTTTGATAACCACATGCCCCTGGACAGGTGGTTTTATCTTCTATCATGCTTTTAAATATTCATATACCTTCACACCCGAGGGATCTTCTCTTTCATCAGGAAACACTTTTTTTCTGTCCTTTTAAAACCACCTCAGTTCTGCTTATTTGGAACCAGTTTTGGTCTGGTTAAGATCATTCAGGTATAATTATATACTGTATCAATGAGATGTTATGATATATGATATGATATGATTGAATATGTGCAGAGTTCAGAGCTGAGATGCAAAGAACTTCACAAATTCCAAAAAACTATGCCAGTAAATCTTTTATATGCATACCAGTGTACTTCCAGAAGGTCTTTAAAAGTCATTCAGCATTGTTTTACAGTAATAGAAATTCAATCAGTATGGTAAAAAGGTAATGAGTTGAGATAATAGCCTTGTGATAAGTATCAGCACAATAGGAAAACCTTCACCATGAGCAAAATATAAATGGACTTTCAACAATGTTGGGGAGGTTTTGTGAATAATGAAAGAGTCTTAACTCTATGAAGGAAATTAAATATTTCTTCTGAATTATTCGTTTCATGACTCATCTCAAGCTAATCCAGTAAATTGCTGCAATAATGTTATACACACCATTAAGTGAATTATAGACCAGTAAAATAACCTAAAAATCTATTCTATTACATGGTGTGGTATTTAACATAAAGTACCAGTCAAATGTCTGGACACACCCTCTCATTCAATGTTTTTATTTTTTCCTACATTGTAAATGAATACTGAAGTCATCCGGACTATGAAGGAACACATAAGGAATCATGTAGTAAACTTAAAAGTGTTAAACAAACTAAAATATGTTTTAGATTTTAGATTCTTCAAAGTAGACACACAACTGATGTCTCAAACACATTAAGAGGCAAGACATGCAAGTAATGAACTCTTGACAAGTCACAGCTGTTAACTGAAAGTCGTTCCAGGTGACTACCTCATAAAGCTGACTGAGAAAATGCCAAGAAAGCTGGCATCTAAGCAAGAGGTGCCTACTTTGAAGAATTTAAAATATAAAACATATTCTGGTTTGTATAACACTTGTTTGTTTACTAAATAATTACATATGTTTCTTCATAGTTTGGATGACTTTAGTATTAATCTACAAAGCAGAACATTTCTACATACTGAAAAACACTGAATGTCCAAGAGGTGTGTCCAAACTTTTAACTGGTACTGTATCTAGTGCCAAGTTTTCTCTAACAATAAGAGACTTTGTGATGGCTACTCCAAAACATTGACTTTGTTTTTTTTTCTTTTTTTGTTCTTGGGCTTCCAAGCTTTTTCCTCCAAATTTAACAAAGGTCATATGGCCAAACAGTTCCATTTTAGTTTGATCAGACCACAGGACATGTTTCCATAAATGAAGATCTTTGTCCCAGTGTGCATTTGCAAACTGTAATCTTGCTTTTTTATTCTGTTTTTGGAATAATGACTTTTTCCTCACTGAGTGGCCTTTCAGCCCATGTTGGTACAGGACTCATTTCACTGTGGAAAATGACACTCTCTTACCAGCTTCAGCATCTTCACAAGGTCTTTTACTTTTGTTCTGGGGATCATACACACTTTCAGCATAAAACATTGGAAACTTCTGTATAATTGTTTGAACAGATGAACGTGGCACCTTCAAGCATCTGGAAATTGTAAACAAGCAAAGCAGACTTATGGAGAGCTACAATTCGCTTTCTGATATCTTGGCTGATTTACTTTTATTTATCTATGATGGCACACAAGGAAACATTGTGGTTGAGCTGTGCCTTAAAAATATCCATAGGTGTGCCACCAGTTAAACCAAATGTTGTCAGTTAACCTATCAAAAGCTTCCAAAGCCATGACATCATCATCTGGGCTTTTCCAAATTGTTTAAAGGCATAGTAATCATAGTGTATGTAAATGTGTGACTTTTTAGAAAGTAATACAAATTCTCTAAAATAGTATTTCTCTCTATTCTGGCTCTTAGCAAATAGAAATGATTTTGATTATTCTAACTGTCCTAAAACCAGAAAGGTCTAGTCTGATTTGAGATTAGTTATGTGTCTTTTTATTCAGTGTATGGAAACTGTAAACTGGTTTCAACTGTATTAAAGTGTAGCTGTATTAGTATAATATATATAATATATGTATACAAAATTAGTGTATACTTGTATGATACATTAATGAGTACAATGGCATACATTTGACCTGCATTATTTTACAAAGGTTTTAATGTTGATAAAAATATATAGGAAAACATCTGATACATCTGGTTGATTATGATACCACAAAAACACAATACAGGGATTTTTGCAGTCCAAACTAAACACTCTATTAATTATATATATATATGTTGCAACCAATTTTGTAATATTATTGTAAATTTGTTGCAAGTGCTTTTTGATTACCAAATCAGGGAATTCACAATTAAATTATTTTAATCTCCTCATGGTGCTTGTAAATTAGCACCATTAATACATCACCAATTCTCAAAAACAATTGGAACAGTGTATTAAAATGTAAATATTTACATAAAAACAGAACTCAAGGATTTATAAATCTCATACACCCATATTTTATTCACAATAGACATTTGACCATTTCATTAAAAATATTAAGTCATGTAGAATTTTATGACAGCAACACATCTCAAAAAAAAATTGTGATGGGGCAACAAAAGGCTGGAAAAATAAGTGGTACTGATAAAAAAGACATGGAGGAGCAATTTGCAACTAAGTCACTTAACTGCATATCTTTTTAGAAAGGTAGAGTTTATTGGAAATAAAGCTGGCCAGAAGTTCACAAATTTGCAAGCAACTGCATTTAAAAACTGTGGAAAAATTTCAGTAAAATATTCCTCAATGTAAAATGTGATGACTTGAATATCCCAACATTTAGAGAATGTTTGCAAGAGACAAAATGGCTCAATCAATATTGGTTGCTCCTGATCTTTGGGCCCTCAGGCAGCACATCATTAAAAACAGGCCATACTGAGGCAAAATTAAAAAAATACTTTGAAATTCTATTGTGAATAAAATATGGATCTATAAGATTTGCAAATCATTGCTTTCAGTTTTAATTTACATTTATTTAAAATTTACACATTGTCCCATCTTTGGAATTTTGGAATTGTGGTTGTGCAACCACACATGTAAATAAATCATAGTAAAATCTACCGAGGGAAAAACAGCATTCACATAGTGTTACAGCTTAACACCATAAGAGAAACCTTAAGAAAAGTCCCCATTTTTATTTACATGAAAAAGAACAAATTTTTTAAACACAGAAGCATGAAAAACCTAGCCGATGTCATAAACATAAATATATTTGTTTAATACTGTTGATGTTTGCTGGTGTTCTTGGTGGTCAGAAATTTATTTGATATTTGTTTGACTAGTGACCTCTTTTCACTCATATTTAATGAGATGCAGACAAAGACAGACTGAGAACAAAATGACTCAATTAAGTAACAGTGACCAAAACATTCAGTTGCCAGGGAGGTGGGAATGGGCAGCTTTTTTAATTTGGGGGCCACATCCCTGACCACGTCTGTTCTGTCACGTCTCATCCGCATGCCCAGTCACATCATGTTGTCATGTCTCAGACCAAACACCTGTCGCTTGTCACAATCACAGCCCTTGCTCATCTGATGTATTTATTATGTGTGATTTAAAAGCCTTCCCAGTGTGTCAGTGCTTCGTCCGTCATTCTGTATGAATCTGTGTCATCAGCATAACATCTGTTTATGTCAACGCTTGTTAAGTCAAGTTTGTTCTTTTGCTTCCCAGCCACAGTCTGTGTTTTGTTTTTGTAAATAAAAGTCATGTCTTTGGACCCATTCCTGCTTCTGACTCCTCCTGCTGTACCTGCACTTATAGTGGGGTGATGTTTGTGGGGTTTTTTGTCTACCTGATGATGGGTGCGCTGTGGTATTACTTTAAATTTGCCAGACTGTTGAACGGATGGCCATTCTGGACTTCAGGTAAGTTCAGATTGCCAGTTCACTTTTGGATACTGATATTGTTTGTATTAAAGCTTTTTTGGTACAAAAAATACACAGAACTGAACAACATAGTACTGGATTGTGTTTATATCAGTTTACTGCCAGCCACATGTATTCGGTAAGTTGAATTGTTTACATTCACTTCACTGACAGCGGAATAAAACTTATACCATAAAGCCCTGCTTTCCCTGCACTGTTCAGCTCTAATCCATAGTGTTGGCTGCTGGTGATCATTTATCTGCTTCTGGACCTGTCCTGTCCTCATTCTCTCCATCATTAGCTTTATCTAAAAGGCACTGCACAGGATAACAGCAAATTGAGGGCAGTGTCAAAGATAAAGGACTTGATGTTATCTATCATCGCTTCCCAATTTAAAGACAATGGAGAAACATGGAAAATGCCCACCTTTACTAGTGCAAGTCTAAATGATCACAAGAGAGGGATTTCTTACAGAGGGATCTATTTCAACAGGCAAATACATCTCAAACTCAACTGGCTTATACATTAATGTTTCATTGCAAAAATTTTCACTCTTAAAAGTCATATTGATTTTTTCCTCCAGAAATCATGTTTGTCAGGCTGCACAGCACTGAGGGGACTTTATGTAGGTTGCAACTCAGCAAGACAAAAGTTGAATGCTCATATCTATTTGGGAAATCAGTAAAGGACTATAACACAGATCAACACTTCAGCATTTTTAAATGCTTATTCCAGAAAGATAGCACCAAATAAAAATGCTCGAAACAAACTAAAACACCACACACTAAAGCGAAAGTAGAATTAGGGGGCAGCCATGGCCTAGTGGTTAAGGATCTGGTCTGGTGACCTGAAGGTTGCCGGTTCGATCCCAGGGCAGGTCACGACTGAAGTGCTCTTGAGCAAGGCACCTAACCCCCAATTGTAAGTCGCTTTGGATAAAAGCGTCTGCTAAATGCCTCAAATGTAAATGTAAGTAGAAGTAGAAGCCTGATAATGGGTGCTAAAACAAATAGTGCCTGAAAACCCAAAAAAGGGTGTACAAAACAAGAGCTGCCAGCTGGACCATACCAGGCATGCTCTAAAAAGAAGCATAAACCCAAAACTGTCCAAAAGCGCTGAAACCCAAAAGAAAAACCAAGAGACACAGGATCCTCAAGAAACAGATTTTGTTAATATTTTGGAGTGTCTGCAACAGGATTAATATTATTTCTTATGGGGAAACATTGCTTCAGTTATCATTTGTTATCATCAGATACTTTAGAAAGGATTAATGACAAAAACTGAGGTTCCACTGTACATGATTTTTAACTGAATATATAGAGCAATGTCTTGCCACCTTGAGCCAGCTAAGCTTTCATTAGCATTCAAGATGGACAACCTATAATGACTAGATAGCACATTTACAGCAGACCATTTCATTTCTGTTTGGATTTTATTTGTTCACAAATGTCACTCAAGGATTACAGCCGAGGACATATAGAACAAGATGTGCCTGCAAATGCATTATTTTTTTTTCTGTTAATGTCTGCATTTCCCATTGGAAAGTGCTACATTCCAGCCATGTGACAGAAGCCCACTTAATTTTTTTTGTTCTCTTCTGACCGGCACGTTTTGAGAAGCAGGTCTTATCAGTCTTACTCAAGCTGCTCCACTGCAGCATCGTTTTACAGTCCCGCTGCCCCCTAAATCACATCTTGTGCTGCCAAGATTCAACCTTGGTGTCCCTTATCAAATTAAAAGCCTCTCTTGTTTACCCATGACTGACTGAGAGTGCTATCAATGACGAACCCTTCCCTCTGAGTGAGGGTGACTGGCAGGGGTGCTGATGTATAACTCATGATTTATGCATTTGAAGCCAAAAGCTCAACTTTTCTGTTTGCTGTTTACTATTTTTTACAGACTTTTCTGCTAAACCTGACACAATGCATCCACCTGCTGTATGTAGGATAGGTTATATGTCAAGGCCTGAGTAAGACCGGACTGCAACATGTAATTATATTTTTTAATAATCTATGTTTATTTGTCACATACACAATCATGCATGATATAAATAGCAGTGAAATGCTTTGATGACTGCTTGTTCACATTAGCAAAGGAAGGGGTGGGGGTGATGGCATGGGGGGATACATGGTAACAGCAGAAGTGGGGGGATAAAAGAGAATATAAAAAAATAGACATTAGACATACAATAGCCAATAAAGAATTAATAACTGTAATATGAGATAGGGAGATAGAGATAGAATTAGAGATAGAGAATATGAGATAGAAATCTTCTCTTGTGCAAAAAATACAGATAAATGTGAAAAATATACAGCATACAGATGTACAGTGTACCCTGGTGGTAAAAGTATAGAAAAATACAAATTATACATGGGTGGTAAGTGTAAACATAGGTGATAGGGTGTAAATGTGCATAATAAAGTGCAAAATGTGTGTGTTTGCGTAGTCCATGGAGTGTGTTTGTGTTATTGTCCAGAGTTCGGATTGCCTGCGGGTAGAAGCTTCTTCTCAATCTCTCTGTGTTTGCCATCAGGGCACGAAAACACCTCACTTCAGAGGGAAGAGTCCATTGTCAGGGTGGCTAGTGTCCATCAGTTCTTTTTTGGCCATGGTCCAGCATATAAATGGTCTACAGGTCAGGGAGCTCCGCTGAAGTGCTCAGCTGAATGCACTTCCCTCTGAAGAGTCTGTTTGTCCTGGTTCCCAGATCAACCAATTTGGAGATGAGTTTGAGGGGATAATTGTGTTAACTGCCCTTCGGTACTAAAAAAAAAACAGATCATATTTTCATATAATTACCCGTCCCGGCATCCAAGTGTGTCAGTGTTGTGTGGAGCAGATGTGTGATGTACAGTGGTTGTGTCTGTATGCAAACTGAAGTGGGTCTATGAGATCTGGCACTAATGATGTGATGAAGACTCTGACTCAAAGCACTACATCATTACTAATGTGAGGGCTCTAGGGCAGTAGTCATTAAAGCAGGCTGGCTGGCGATTCTTTGGTATCTTTTCTGGTACGGTTATTATTAATTTAATAATACATGTTCCAGGGCTCTTGCTTCCAGTCTTTGGCTTTGCCTATATTCACACTTAACTGGTGGATTTCCAAATTTGGCAAAAGCGCACCATCACTCATTAAAGCCACAAGCATATGTATCACACATTTGTAGGAAAAGTGATTCTGGACATTCTTGAGATATCAACCTTCATCCTGAAACTCAAATTTCCCAAAACAAATTGTTAGAACATCAAGAATACCTTGAAATAGGAGATGTAAACTTATATACAGTATTAGCAATACTATGATGCCGTTTTAAGAAAAATTTCCTAACAATTTGAGCTCAATGTCATCATGATATAGATTTTTATCACTCAAAATAACCTCTTTTGAATATTTGTCAAAAAATGTCTCAAAAAATCCTGCCAGATTTTTTAAACATTTTTCTGTAAATCCAAAAATTCAAGAAATTTTATAATGTGCCCAAAAATGACCACATTTTCTAAGCTGCTGGCTTAAGTTTTTTTGACATTTTGCAAAAAATTCCTTTTAAGGGAAAGGTGTGTTTATGTGTGTGCTTACACTGCAAATAAGGATATCTTTCAAAATTTAGTACTGTATTCTGTACTACATTCTGTACTGTATTATTACGGTGGCCCTGAAGTGCAAACCACAACAACATTAACAAAGCGCTATTACAAATCACAAAACGCAAAAACATTAACGAAACGCTATTACA
>BRDA01052594.1:0-15868 GCA_036984385.1 Crenuchus spilurus | reverse complement strand
TTGAGCTCTGAAATTCTGTAAAGTCACACAAATAAAGGGGAAATGCCATCATATTTTGAAATTCAGGAAGGGTCATTAATCCCAAAGTGGGAATAAACCCCATATGGAGGTGAGTCCAATCACTCCACCTAAAATTTCAATTAATTAATGCAGTTTCCCCAATTATGCTGTTGAATATTAATATGTATGAAAGTACCGATTGATGTTTACACTACACAGGGTTTGCTGGATGTATAAATAAGTGAGGACACCAGTCGTAACAGTATAAAATTCATCATGGGTAAAGGACGTGATGTGACTGATGTCCAAAGGAGCATGATAATAGGTTAGCAGGTGAAGCATGGTGGTGGTGGTAGCATTTCAGAAACCATTAACTAAATTTGTGGAATGTTGTAGAGACACTGTAGTCAAGGCATACTGAGAATGGACTTTGTATACATTTACTGCCTCCCAGCAACATAACAGTGGTGCCCAATGGGCTATTGATGCCAGAGGGAAACATGGTTCAGCGCAATCAGTGCACCAGTTTATCTCTATAATGTGTACATTGAGATGCTGGATTTATGATTTTCATGAGCTGTAAGTCATAATAATTAACATTAAAACAAAAAAGACTCTTAATACACATGCACCTGTAATGAATATAAAATATAATACTATGCAAAAATTTAATTCTGAACAAAAATGAACTTTTTCACAATATTCCAACAGACCGATGCAGGTTTAGGCAGTCCCTCAACATACCATTATCCAAAACACAACAGTTATGCAGGTTTTTCTGGTACAGTGGTAACCCTACTTATGAGTTTAATCCATGCAGGAGCCAAGCTCGTTAGCTGGTTTGCTTGTTAGCTGGATGCATTTTCCCCATAAGAATACATGTAAAACTGATTAATCCGTGTCAGCTAGCCAATATACAGTATACTTTAATATGCTAAATAATGTGTTTATATGGGTTTTTTAAAAAATAAATGAGACGACGATGACGCTTGTGTAGGATGGCCGCTAAGGAGAGGGAGACCGACAGTGCTCGTGTAGGCTGGCGGCTAAGGAGGACAGGAGGACGGGCATATGTGTATGGCATGGTTACACTTATCATATGAAAAGTAAAGGTAAAATGTATCTAACTTTCTTGTCCACTACCTTTTGCTACCGTAGCATTGCTTTCATTAACACTTTCACTTTCGGTCAAAAGTATTGACTGACCTCTTCTTCTACGGTAGCATCTAGGGGATGCTATGACCGCAGCGCCCCTAGTGGTTGGCATACTTCAACAAATTTACGCTACTCGTTACTTGGAATTTTACTCATTACCTGGAACAAAAATATTCCGAGATCTCGACTCGTTACCTGGAATACTCGTTAGTAGGGATGCTCATAAGTAGGGTTACCAATGTAGTTGGAAAATTCTGATTGCGTCTTTTGAATCTGCATTTGTTTCTAGATTAGCAGTTTATCTCATGATACATTTACACCAGAGCCCAGTATTCCACCTTCAACTGACGTCTGCTGACCTCTAGCTGAAGTAATGATGTCACATTGATGATCTAGTCACTAATATGTTGGTGGGAGGATTCATGTTTAGGTATAAAGAGACAAGCTAAAGAGGTAAATCTCACAGTTCAGCATTACTGCACAACTGAACCGAATCACCTCCAACTGTTTATTTCAGATGGACAACATAGACTATGGACAAAATGTTTCATATCAGTACTGCTTTCCTGACAACAACTCATCCTGTATAAAGGAGGTCCATGCAAGCTCTGGGAGTTTATTGTTGTATGTTGTTCTGTCATGTGTATCTGTGTGCACTGTGTTTGTGAACCTGCTGGTGATCATCTCCATCTCTCACTTCAAACAGCTCCACACTCCAACCAACCTGCTCATCCTCTCTCTGGCTGTGGCAGATCTTCTCGTGGGACTGTTTGTTATGCCTGTGAATATAATGCAAATGATAGACACTTGTTGGTATTTTGGAAAAAGTGGATGCTCTATTTATCATCTTATCAATTATTTCGCAACTTTAGAATCTCTCTGTAATCTGGTTTTCATTGCAGTTGATCGGTACATTGCTGTTAATGACCCTCTACTGTATACCAGCAGAGTCACTGTTTGCAGAATGTCTATGTGCATAATTCTAGGCTGGACTTGTTGTATACTATATGTTACTATACTTATGTACTTTAATGACCATCTTCTTCCATCTCAGATGTCAATTAGATGTTATGGAGAGTGTGTTTTGGTTGTTAATGATTCATGGGTTATTATTGACCTTGTGGTTTCATTTGTAGCCCCTTGCTCAGTTATACTCATCTTGTATTCAATAATTTTTAAAGTGGCGAGACGTCAAGCCAAAGCTATTCATGCAGTGATGATTGATGCCTCACAAAACAACAGAGTTAAACTTTCAGACTCTACTGAAACTAAAGCCGCTAAAAAATTAAGTGCTTTAATTTTCATTTATCTTGCTTGCTGGATTCCAGCTTATTTATATTCTTTAACAGTTGAAAGTTTCACTTCATTTTCGGTGTTGTGGAATGTTGTCAGTTGGCTAATATACCTTAACTCTGCTGTGAATCCACTAATATATGCCATATTCTATCCATGGTTCAGGACATCAGTTAAGTGTATTGTAACTTTCAGAATATTCAAATCTTCATCTTCAAGGTTTAATTTGCTTCCAGAGCATTTTTAAATTTTTAGGTGTTTTTCAAACAAATATCGCATTACACAGCATTGTAGTTTTAACATTTAAGATCCTGGAGAACAAAATAAAGCTTTAGTGTAATAAACTGTTAATGTGAACTGACAACTGAAAACTAGTCAGATGTATATTTATTTATTTATTTTTATTTACAGAAATCTGTTTCCATAAGTGTACACACCTCTAAATTAATGCATTTTTAGCTGTCTTATTTTGAGTTGTTTTGGGGAAAGGAATATATCTTCATGAAAATTTTAGCTCGTGTGATTGCTATTGAAAAAAGGCTTCCATGTCTTCTTATCAGTTTTTGAGGACGTCTTGTTCTTCCTAATATTGTTTGATGACTGTCCTTATTGTGTTCCATGTGAATATTCAATTGAATATTATCATATATTGTTGATCCCATTTTTGTGTTACATAAAGACAGTGAGATCATTTTTATCCATTATCACAAAGTTTAAAAATTAAAATATGCAACTATGGTACTGTTTTTTGTTTCATTCAATTACCCCAATGCAAAGGTAGCCAGTGCACTCTGAGGAAAGCATAGGATCCCCAGCTCTAATGGATCAGTTTCCAGAGGCCTGGACCAGTAGACATTGCATGGTAGTAGTGATGTGGAGAGAGAGCACCATCAACCCATCTAGAGACAACATGGACAACTTTGCTCTCTAAGGCCCTGGCTGTAGCCATTCTCTAATCATAGTATCAATGCCTTAGTCCTCTGTGCTATTAAGAGTCAATGATAGTGTAAGGTTTATATAAGTTAAGTTTACCTTATATGTGCTGGTCTGGCGTTGGTTTAGATCATCAACCAGCTTACCAGCTTCCTAAACACAGCATATATACTGGGTTTTTCTTGTACTTGGCTCATGCTGGTTGTGCCTTTTGAGTCTATAAGTGTGTTTCTATTTTAGACATTTATCCCATGTTACACACATCACACTCTGGGGCCTAATGCTCCAACTTCAGCTGACTTCTGGTGACTTCTAGCTGAAGTAATGATGTTGCAGTAAATTGCAGATCTACAATTAATTTAGGAGCGATCTAGCCACTCAAATGCCTTTCATGCTAATGTCTGTGGTCATGAAATCCTTTGCATGGCTGGTGTTGGCACACCTGAAAGATATCACAGGCCGTCTGCTGAATTCCCTGCAGTTTGCCTCCTGTGCAACTAGGTCTGCTGATGATGCAGTAAACTTGGGGTTGTAATACCTTGAACACCCAGGGCCACCTGGAAGAATTCTGTTTCTGGATTTCAGCTTAGCATTTAACACCATAAACCTAGAAATCCTCTCATTCACATTCACCCAGCTCACTGTATCTGCCAGCATCTGTCAGTGGAACACCAGCTTTCTTACAGACAGGGAACAGCAGGTGCAGCTGAGAGAAAATATATCCAGTACATAGACTATCAGCACTGGTGCTGCTCAAGGATGTGTACTCTCCCCACTACTCTTCTCTCTCTCCACCAATGACTGCACCTCCAAGGACAAATCTGTTAATTTCTTACAGTTGTCAGATAACACTAGTATTCAAACTAATTCAGGATGGCAACAAGTCTGCATACCAGCAGGAGGTAGAATGGCTGATGCTTTGGTGCAGTCAGAACAACATGGAGTTGTACATGTTCAAGATTGTGGAGATGACAGTGGACTTTAGAGACACCAGTCAATCCCTCACAATTTTCAACAGCCATATATCAAGAGAGGAGACCTTCAGATTTCTGCAAATTATTGATTTCCAAAACCTGACATGGGAGCATCGACTCCATCCTCAACAAGCCTCAGTGGAAGATGTACTTTCTGGCAAATGATTTAACCAGTTCTTCACTGCAGTTACTGAATCCATTCTGAACATCACAATCTGGATCAGAGGAGCAACAAAAACATGACAGGAACAGACTGCAGCAAACTGTAAAGTCAGACGTAGTCAAATAACATGTAGATGTAGAAGCAAGATGGCGCCGGTGTGTGTGGCTAGCCGTCTGCTACTTATAATCTGGTTTGTGTTTTTACTGTTGTTAAGCGTCGGAATTTCACAAAGTAATGCTCTACTGATGTACAACCGTAAATCCCTCCTGGATATTAAAAATATAGTCACCAATTGAGGTGCGTTTGATTATAACGGACAGAAAACCCGATACACTCTACTTTCGGGTATTCCATCTTACTTGTGCCGAACATCAGCTCAAACACCTCGTCAAAAGCGCTGCCGTCGCGGGAAACATAGCGGTCGGCTTGTGAAGCTGAAAATCAGCTTGTCAAGCTCTTCGTCCAGTCTTCGGGCGAAAAATGGACTATATATTCCATCTGCTGTGTTGAGACGTTTTATGGAACCCATCGGCACTTTCCTGAAAACTGTTACCGGCTTTAATGGGGACTTCCATCCCCCCGCACCTGCTCTCCTCGGCTCCACTAGCGCAGGGTGAATCACAGCAACTTGAAGGCGCTGCTTTGGGGCCCAAGGCTCGCAGAACCGTAGGCCCAAAACCCAACCAGGATTGCCCTGGTGAACGCCAGACCACTGGTAAACAAAACTTTTATCCTGAGGGACTTTTTCTGCTCTCAAAGTCTGGATTTTCTCTGAGACTTGGATGGGTGTGGGTGAGTACAGCGCTTTGGTTGAACTTTTACCGACTGGCTGTACTTATTTTAATTCGCCGCGGACATCCGGATGAGGTGGAGGAACGGTGACTGTGTACAAAAAAGACTTTAAATGTAGACAGTATGCTATGTCATCCTTATTTTCCAGTTTTGAAGCAACTATATATGAGGTGGGTCGCACTGACCCGGTGCTGTGCGCGGTCATCTACCGACCCCCTAAATACAAAAAGGATTTTGTGAGTGACTTTTCTGATTGTCTAGCTGGATATATGCCAAACTACGATCGTGTCCTTATTGTCGGGGACTTTAACTTACACGTATGCTGTCCTGATAAACCATTGGTAAACATCATTGACTCTTTTAATCTAATACAGTGGGTGTCTGGTCCCACACATGAACTTGGACATACCTTAGATTTGGTTCTCTCCTATGGTTTGTCTCTATCAAACCTAGAGGTGTGTAACAGTGGGTTTTCTGATCACATGTCCGTTTTATTTGACGTGGTTTTATCTAGCGCTAAAGTTGTTAAATCTTGCGCTGCTGCTCGGCTCTGTCGGAGTTTTAACCCCTTCACTGCTGCTCAGTTTTCTGCTGCCTTCAATCTGTTTAGAGACAGTCTGGACTCAGTACCTGTTGATACGGAGGAGCTTAGCTCTAGATTTCACTCCTCCTGCCAAACCATATTGGACTCTGTGGCTCCTTTGAAATACAGACAGCCGAAAGTTAAACCTGAGCCTTGGCTCAGGGTGGACAGAGTTCTTGCAGCAAAGCAGGAGTGTTGAAAAGTGTTGAAAAAATTTGAGCCAGTGACTGTCGAACCTGAGAGATGTGGTGGGTCAGATGAAGCCTTCAGGATCCCCATATGATGCTGTGCCGCCTCACTTTTTTAAAGAGGTTTTTCCCAGTATTGGGCAGCAAGTTTTAACCATTATTAACAGCAGTGTAATGTGGGGACCCCAGCGACGTGGGATAAACAGAGACAGAAGGTGAATGCAGGTAAAAAGGGAAGGATTTTAATATTGAAACAAGGCAAATCTACAAACAGGACTCGGACTCAAACAGGACTCAAACAGGACTTGGACTCAAACAGGACTCAAACAGGACTCAAACAGGACTTGGACTCAAACATGACTCAAACAGGACTTGGACTCAAACAGGACTCAAACAGGACTTGGACTCAAACAGGACTCAAACAGGACTTGGACTCAAACAGGACTTGGACTCAAACAGGACTCAAACAGGACTTAGACTGAAACATGACTCAAACAATCAGAACAACAACAAACCTTAACGAAGTACATAGACCAAGACAAAAACAACCAGACTGGAACAGGGGATGAAAAGGGTGAAGTGCGAAGAGAGTAGAGAAGCGGAACAAAGAAACAAAAACAACGCTCAGCAAGGACTAAAAGAGTGACTGCTTAAATACAAAAAACACTAATGACAATAACAATACAGGTGAGTTGAGAAGGAAGTGATGTAAGATGGGTGCGGTGCATTGTGGGAACTGAAGTACTGAAGTGAAGGTGAATGATGATGTGAATGAGATTGAACCAGGAAGTGAACTACAATCTAATCTGAATGTGCGTGAAGGACAGGCGCCGAAATGAAAGACCAAAAGAATGAGAGAAAACATAAAACAGAACAAGACTAGGACATAAATGTAACATAACCCCCTCCCCACGGCGCCTCGACCCGAGGCGCCCAAAGAACACTACAGATAAACAAAAATTAACAGAAACATGACCCAAAAACATCAGAACACAACTCAAACATATAACAACGTCTGATTTAAATGTCCATGAAACATGTCAATGAATGTGCGCACTGCCATGTCTGCAGCAGTGCGACACATCCTCTCCCACAATATAGGAGACCGACTCGGGATGGCTGATATGTCTGGGATCCTATACCCAGACATCAGACTGAATTCCATCTGGGGGGCAGTTCACGGTGTAGAAAAAATACCATTAGCAGGGAGGCATGTCCATGTGGTCCGGGCAACTGGGGTGGAGACATGACTGGACCATGAGGGTATAGGGACCTTATGGCCCACTGAGAAGGTCCATCTTGCCTGATGCACTCACCTACATGAATACCTAGCTCTCCTGGTAGACCAGACACGAGGACGAAGGTGGCTATCTCTTCCACCTGGCACTGGCGCAGGCCTCTCCTGGCCCTCCGGGACTGGCGCAGGCCTCTCCTGGCCCTCCGGGACTGGCGCAGGCCTCTCCTGGCCCTCCGGGACTGGCGCAGGGCTCTCCTGGCCCTCCGGGACTGGCGCAGGGCTCTCCTGGCCCTCCCGGACTGGAGCAGGGCTCTCCTGGCCCTCCGGGACTGGAGCAGGGCTCTCCTGGCCCTCCGGGACTGGAGCAGGGCTCTCCTGGCCCTCAGGGACTGGAGCAGGGCTCTCCTGGCCCTCAGGGACTGGAGCAGGGCTCTCCTGGCCCTCAGGGACTAGGGACATTGCTGACTGGACTGTTTTTGTCCTAGTGGCTCTGTTTACTCCCACCACCGGATCGGTCATGGTACTACGGTCCATCTTGTAGATACACAAAGTCTGAGTCGTTTTCTCTGTGTTGTACATCTGTTCAGTTTGAGTGCCAGCTTCCACTCCAACAGCTGGGGAAGAAGCCTCAGTGAAGACCTCCTGAACCATGGATGAGGAGGCAACACAGATGTCCTGGAGTATGGGTGCCAGACTGCCAGAGAGAGGGAGATCCTGTGAGACAGTATCAAGAGTAGCAGAGAATGTATTAATCTCACTCGCCTGTAGATCAGGAACTGCAGCTGGCACAGCGGGCACATGGGCATCGGCAGGCACAGCGGGCACATGGGCATCGGCAGGCACCGGCGGGCTCCGAGACAGCAGCGGGCTCCGAGACAGCAGCGGGCTCCGAGACATCAGCGGGCTCCGAGACGGCCATAGAACCAGAAGCTGAGGGGGAGAATAGGCAACCTATGTTTTTGGTGACAGACAAATGAAAATAACTAGTCTCACTTCCCTTTAGCATTGGGCCCTCGGCGGACACGACAGGCTCTGGGACCTCGGCAGGCTCTGGGAGCTTCGTAACAGAAATACTCAATCATAAGATTCACACAATGTGTGAAATCTGTCCAGAATGTAGGGCACATCTTTGTGGCTGTTTCTACCCAGTCTCTTGCCTCCCCACGGCACTTTGAGACTAAAAACCTTATCTTGGCCCGGTCACTATTGTATTTCTGTTGTTCACTACTCAAGTACAGGAGTGCTTCTTTAAGAAAATCCAGAAATGTCTCCTTATCTCCTGAAAAGGTTTCTGGTTCATTTACAACTGAATTCAACAAAATCTCAGTAGCACACCGAGTCAACCTCTTATCTTGCCACCGGGGATCAAAGGCAATTCTCAAATCCTCAATGAACTCAACCAATGTGGCAAAGCGTTCAGGTGATGTACTCCAACAGTCCAAAGCCCAGTCCCAAGCTTCACTCCTCAACCCAAATAACACGAGAGCAATTATCTGAAACTCCGTATTAATTGTCTCCTTGTTATGCGCAATGCACTGGCCACAATCACGAATATACCGCCAGAAGTCATCCAAGGTGCCATAAAATGGCTGGGGCAGATTATGCTTAAAAGTGTTCTGTTTTATGTACTCAAGGTACTTATAGATCCCTGCCATGATGTAAACAAAGAAACAGACCAAAAAACTCACAAAACAAAACACTACTAAGCCACCAAAAAAAAGAAAAGAAAAAGAAACCCCAAAACAAATATAAATATTATCTCCAAAAGGAAGATAAATGACTAGAAAGATACAATTATACCACGAAGAACCACTGAAGTACAAGGCTGAATGCTAATCAGACAGGCTACTCAAGAATTTACCTACCACCTTCAGAATATGGCTGAGTGTTATGTAATGTGGGGACCCCAGCGACATGGGATAAACAGAGACAGAAGGTGAATGCAGGTAAAAAGGGAAGGATTTTAATATTGAAACAAGGCAAATCTACAAACAGGACTTAGACTGAAACATGACTCAAACAGGACTTAGACTGAAACATGACTCAAACAGGACTTAGACTGAAACATGACTCAAACGGGACTTAGACTGAAACATGACTCAAACGGGACTTGGACTGAAACATGACTCAAACGGGACTTGGACTGAAACATGACTCAAACGGGACTTGGACTGAAACATGACTCAAACGGGACTTAGACTGAAACATCACTCAAACAATCAGAACAACAACAAACCTTAACGAAGTACATAGACCAAGACAAAAATAACCAGACTGGAACAGGGGATGAAAAGGGTGAAGTGCAGTAGAGAAGTGGAACAAAGAAATGAAAACAACGCTCAGCAAGGACTAAACGAAGAGTGACTGCTTAAATACAAAAAACACTAATGACGATAACAATACAGGCGAGTTAAGAAGGAAGTGATGTAAGATGGGTGCGGTGCATTGTGGGAACTGAAGTACTGAAGTGAAGGTGAATGATGATGTGAATGAGACTGAACCAGGAAGTGAACTACAATCTAATCTGAATGTGCGTGAAGGACAGGCGCTGAAATGAAAGACCAAAAGAATGAGAGAAAACATAAAACAGAACAAGACTAGGACAAAAACGTAACAAGCAGTCTGTCCTCTGGCATTGTTCCCAGGAGTTTTAAACATGCAGTAGTGCATCCCCTGCTTAAAAAGCCTGGTCTTGATCCCATGGTTGTGGCTAATTATAGGCCCATTTCCAGGCTGCCTTTTATTTCAAAAATATTGTAAAAAAATCATCTATGCCCAGCTGAAATCATATTTGGATGAACACAATATCCTTGAGGTTTTTCAATCTGGTTTTAAAACCCATCATAGCACAGAATCAGCGCTAATTAGGGTTTTCAATGATATCCTCCTGTCCAATGACTCTGGTGATCATGTGATGCTTCTGTTGTTAGATCTCATGGCAGCATTTGACACTGTAGATCATGACATTTTAATTTCCAGGCTGCAGCATTTAGTGGGCATTTGTGGGGGGGCTTTGGAATGGTTTAAATCATATCTGACAGAGAGAACTTTGTGTGTGAAACTCACAAACTCAGAATCCTCCTCTGCTCCTTTGCCATATGGGGTTCCACAGGGCTCTATCTTGGGACCTTTACTGTTCTCTTTTTATCTGCTTCCACTTGGTTCCATTTTAAGAAAACATGGCATCGCCTTCCATTGTTATGCTGATGACACTCAGATTTATGTCCCATTGAAGAAGAAAGATGCCTTCTCTATTAAACCTCTTCTCTTATGTTTTGAGGACATTAAAGCCTGGATGTCTGTAAGCTTTTTAAATTTTAATGAAGGTAAAACAGAAGTGATGGTGTTTGGTCTCAGTGGTTTTAGTGGAGCCCACTCCCATGTTGAACTGGGTCCCCTTAAGCAGTATGAGAGGACAGTAACCTCTAACTTGGGTTTTAAAATGGACAGCGATTTTAAACTGGATCGCCAGATTGGCGCAGTAGTGAGGTCCTGTTTTTATCACCTGAGGCAGGTTGCGAAGGTGAAGTCCATTTTAGCATATGAGCACTTTGAAACAGTAATCCATGCCTTCATTACATCTTGGCTGGATTACTGTAATGCACTTTATTTTGGAGTCAGCCAGTCCTCCCTCAAACGCCTCCAGTTGGTGCAGAATGCTGCTGCCTGGCTACTAACAGGGTCACGTAAGAGGGAGCACATAACTCCCATTCTGGCCTCCCTCCACTGGCTGCCTGTGCATTTTAGAGTTCGTTTTAAGATTCTGTTATTTGTTTTTAAATCCTTAAATGGACTTGCCACGCCTTACCTCGCTGAGCTCCTCCATCTGCATGTGCCCACACAGTGCCTCCGGTCAGCTGATCAGCTGCTCCTGGAGATACCGAGGTCCAGGCTTAAGCTCAGAGGGGATCGAGCCTTTTTGATAGCAGCTCCAAAGTTATGGAATGAACTGCCAGTTTTTATCAGACAGGCCTCTTCATTGTCCACTTTTAAAACCAGCCTCAAAACCCACTTTTATTCCCTGGCTTTTAATTAAACATAAGTTTTATTGTTTTATGGGTGGGTTGTTTTATTTGGTCCACTGTTCTGTGTTTTATGTTTTTTGTTTTATACCTGCAGTGTTCAGCACTTTGTTGCAGCCTCTGTTTATTTGTAAAGCACTTTAAAAACAAGTTGATGATGATGATGATGATGATGATGAACATAAAGGGAGATCATTTAACATCAGAGAGTCCAACATCAACTCCATGCTCAACAACTGGTTCAGTGGAGGATGTACAATTTGCAAATGAGGAAGCTGGACAGATCAATCTGTGGCTGTGCTGCAAGACACCCTAGAGGATGATGATTGGGTCATTTTCTAACCTAGCTCTGATGATGTCAATTTATTTATGGAAACTGTCATGGGCTTTGTGGGGAAATTGATGGATGACATGCTGCAGAAAAGGACTTAAAGCATTTGCCAACCAGGTCCCGTGGGTAGACGGCTCCATACTCAAGGCCCTGGAAAGCCTTAACCACTGCCTACAATGCAGGACTCATCAGCTGAAGCATGGGCGAATACAAAGTGGCATCCTATTGGATGCGCAGTGTAGTGAAAGAGGTGATGCAGTGCTATGGAGAGAGACTTGTGTCACAATTCCAACAAGGCAGCTCCTGAACACTGTGGTATGGACTACAGACAATGAAGGACTACAAGGACCCTTCATCAGAACTGGTAAGCCCAGATGTTTCTCTGGCGAACAAGCTGAACAAATTTTTGGCTCATTTCGAGACAACTACCAGTGGTGCTAAAGGTGCTAATGGCACTGATTGCACAAGTGGTACTAATGACACTAACAGTTCCATCAGTGTTGGAGAAGCCAGTCAAGAGCCTGGGAAAGATCTTTGACAGCACTCTGAGACATAAGGCAGCAGTCCAAGCAACACATGCAGAGTTGAAAAGCTGGCTATTAACAGTGGATAAGTCAGGCCTCCCAGGAAAGTTCAAAGCGTGGATATACCAACATGGTATTCTGCCAAGACTCCTGTGGCCACTGTTGATATATGAAGTCCCAATAACCATTGTTGAGGGTTTCGAGCGCAACATCAGAAATTACTTGCATAGGTGGCTGGGCCTACCAAAAAGCCTTAGTAGCATTGCCCTTTATGGGCACACCAACAAGCTGCAGCTTCCATTTACAGGTCTGACAGAGGAGTTCAAAGTCAACCAAGCCAGGGAGGTGCTGCTCTACAGAGACTCAGCTGACAGTAGAGTCTCTTCTGCAGGCATCACTGTCAGAACTGGAAGGAAGTGGAGGGCACAGAAGGCAGTCAATCAGGCAGAAGCATGGTTGAGGCATGGCACTTTGGTTGGCTCAGTAGCAGTTGGACAATCTGGGCTTACTAGCTATACAAGACCATGCTATGACAAAGCCCAGGGGAAAGAGAGACGCCAGATGGTCCAGGCAGAAATCTGTGCAGTGGTGGAGGAGGAGCGGTGCAGTAGGACTGTAGCCATGTGCAAGCAAGGAGCCTGGACTAACTGGAACAATGCATCTGCACGGAAGATCACTTGGACAGAGCTTTGGAAGTCAGAACCAGGAAGACTCAAATTTCTGATTAAGTCGGTGTATGATGTACTCCCGAGCCCATCCAACTTGCACTGCTGGGGACTAGCAGAAACACCAGCATGTCCACTGTATTCAGGTAGAGGCTCCTTAGAACATATCTTGAGCTGCTGCCCAAAAGCCCTGGGAGAAGTGAGGTACACCTGGCGCCATGACCAGGTGCTGAAGGCAGTAACTGATGCCATCTGCACTGGAATCCAGCAAGGGAAACATCAGCTCCCAGCAATGTCTCAACCCGACTGCTAGCCTCAGCCCATGACTGGCAGCTCAAAGTGGACCTTGGGAGGCAGCTGAAGTTCCCAGAGCACATTGCAAGGACATCACTTAGGCCTGACCTGGTCTTAACATTGGAGTCCACTAAGCAAATTGTGTTGCTGGAGCTTACAGTCTTCTGGAAAGATCGGATGGAGGAGGCCCATGAATGCAAGAAGGCCGAATACCAGGAGCTTGTGGAGTCCTGCAGAGAGAGTTGCAGAGCCAATTGAGGTAGGCTGCAGGGGTTTCATAGGGCAATCTGTGCACCATGCTTTCAGGCTCCTTGGCATCAGAGGGTTGCTGAAAAGAAGAGCCAACCGAAATATCACAAAGGCTGCCGATAAAGCCTCAAGGTGGCTGTGGATTAAGAGGGAAGATGGATGGAGTAGCGCGCTGCTTGGACACAATCCAGGGACTGATCACCCCCGGTTGGGTCTTGCAGGTATGGGTGTCTGATGATTTAAGACCCAAAACACTCAATGACCATGGGTTCATTACAGACGATGTTTTCCAAGCTGCACTGTAAAGGTGTTTTAATGAACAGTGTGGTTCCTCACTCCCAGATACCACAGATCCTCTGCAGTTTGCATACCACCACAACCATTCTACAGAAGACAACATCTCTCACCTGCTTCACACCACACTCTCAGATCTGGAAACTAGGAGGGATAATTATGTTCACTTATTGTTTGTGGACTACAGCTCAGCCTTCACCATGATTATTCCCTCCAAACTCAACCTGAAGTTGGGCAATCTGGGGCTCCATCCAACCCTGCACCATTGGGTCTCTAGTTTCCTAAAGAACAGATCACAAGTTGGTGGGTGGGCAAACATGTCTCACAACCTCTCAACTTCAGCACCGGAGCCCCCTAAGGTTGTGTCCTAAGCCACCTACTGCACTCATTGTACACCCATGAATGTGGCCACTTCTAGCTTCAACACTATCATAATGTTGCTGATGACAATGTTGATGATAGGCCTGATCTCCAAAAATGACAAGAGTGCATAGCTGGAACAAATTAAACAAACTGGAGGATTGGTGCCAGGGCAATAATCTCCTCAAAATCAGCAAAAGAAAAGAGGTGATAGTGGACTTCAGCTGGAAGCAAGCAAAACCCTTCCACCTTACAACTATCAACAGGACCTTGGTGGAAAGACTGGACAGTTTCAAGTACTTTGGTGTAAACATCTCACAGGACCTTAAGTGAGCTCCTTTTCAGATTAAGTCAATTTTACATTTGTTTAAAAATCAAGCTTCTAGCATCTGGAGGAAGAGTGGAGAGGCACATATTCTAAGGTGTCTGATGTCCAGTGTGATGGTTTTGCAGTCTGTGATGGCTTGAAGTGCTATATCATCTGTTGGTGTTGGGCCACTTTGTTTTACCAAAGTCAACAGAGACATCTTTTAGGAGATTTTAGAGCACTTTCATGCTTCAATTGTTCACAAGCTCTATGGAGATATCCATATATTTTTTCCTGCAGGATGAAGCAGCAGCTGCCCACAGTGCCAAAACTACTATTGACCATAAATTTACTGTGCTTGATGGGCCAACCAATTCTCCGGACCTGAACCCCATGGACAATCTATGGAGAATTGTGAAGAGGAAGATGACAAATGCCTGACCCAGGAATACAGACGAACTGAAATTCAAAGTAACACAACTTGTGCTTCAGTAGCATCTCGGCACTGCCACGAGTTAAAGGCCTCCATGCCATGCTGCACTGATTCAGTAATTCTTGGAAAAGGAATCACAATCAAGTATAGAGTATATAAATGAACATACTTGGCCAAACTTGATCATTTCTGTATATCCTTTTCTTTTTGATTCTATTAATTACAGTGGTACCTTGGGACATGAGCAGACCAAAATACAAATGTTTTAAGATACGAGCTGTGACTTGGTCTGTATTTTTGTTTGAGATACAAGCAAATTTCCAAGATATGAGTAACTACTGCTAATTGGTGCGTTGGCGCAAAGGTCCAGTATGGGCAGCACAACACCTGCATCTCATTCTCTCTCACATGTTACCATCAGAATCAAGTCCAAACTTGTGCGCTGTACTCTTTCTTGCATCCTTTTTGAAAAAAATCGATAGTAAAAATGTTTTAAACTCGGATGCTGAAGTGAAATGAGAGAGAAATTTTACTGCACAGCGAGCACCACCATCTGTAATACACAGTACCGCGTGCATCAAATTCCCTGCAAATTTAAAATGCTACAGCGAGAATTCCCCAAAAATTATTTTACAATAATATTTATTGAAATCTGAAATTGAAATATTTTGCTATGCAGTGGTAAAGTATATGTGTGTTTCTTAATTCAACACTTGTCTATTTGTCCATAATTTAGGATGGGTTGGGAATGTTTCACAGGGCTGGAATGGATTATATCTATTTCAGTTATTTTAAATGGGAGAAATTTGTTTGATATACGAGTTGACTGACTTACGAGCTCTGTTACAGAATGAATTAAAATCGTATCTCAAGGTACTACTGTATTCTAATACATGGTCATATCAGAATATTATGACCACCTCTGGTTTGGAATTAACTCAACCTGGGACATCACAGAAGACATGTGACAGGGTTCGCTGGATGTATAAATAAGTGAGCACACCAGTCGTAACAGTATAAAACTGTCGTCATGGGAAAAGGTGTCAATGGACGGACGCAAACGCAGGTTTC
>BRDA01052590.1:0-12855 GCA_036984385.1 Crenuchus spilurus | reverse complement strand
GTAATAATGTTAAATAATAATAATAATAATAATAATAATAATAATAATAATAATAATAATAATAATAATAACAATAATGTTAACATACCAGGCACGTTCTCAGTTGTGTCAGTGTTCAATTATTCAGCCTGTTGGTGCCTTTATTCTATTTTTATTTTAAATTACTTTTCCAAATGGCATGTCTGTGCTTGGTGTTAGACTTTATGAAATAAATTTCATCCAAAAATGCTTTTTTTCTTCTTTATTATGCATTTTATGGCTGGTGCGACTTATACTCAGGAGCGACTTATAGTCCGGAAAATACGGTAGACAGCTTTTGAAAATGGTTCTATATAGCACCAAAAAGGGTTCCTCTATTGTTACAAGCTCGACATTTGGGGGCTATATAGAACCATTTTCAAAAAGGTTCTGTATAGAACCATCTACCATCAGTCAACCATTTGGGTTCTTTCAGTGTTTTTGGTTCTAAAGCATTTTCTATACCCTTGAAGAACCAACTTTTTAAAGAGTGTACATAAAACATTTATCAGATGTTGAAAGTAAGACGTTTTACCATTCCATTAAGGCATTTAGAACCTGATGGCAAAAAAAGTTGGGACATGGTCATGTCTACCACTGTGCGGCATCCCCACTTCTGTTCGTCTGTAAACATCTGGTTGACCAGAGGTGACCAGTTGCTGAAAGCTTTGAGAGACCAGTACTGCCCTATTGCGTGATGCAGCTATTGCTCCTGGTTCTCTACTGAATTTATAATTTCATGATGCTCCAAATGTGGTGTAGACAGCAGACAGACCAGGTCAGCATCCTGACTCTTCTTCCGTGAAGTGTTGCTGTTGTGATGATGCAGGATGTGGTTTAGTATTGTCTTATTTTAAAGAGACATCTGGATGAGAGCTAATGTTGTTCTAAAACCTCTACATACTGTTCAGTATTTATAGAGCCTTTCCAGATGTGTAAGCTGCCTGTACCATATGCACTAATGCTTATATGCACTGATAACAAGCTGGAAAGTCCCTCTCTTATTAAGTCTGCTAGAGAAGAGAAGACAGCTGTGTTTATGAGTAGTGTTGACATGTGGCTTCTTCTTTGCATGATACAGCTTTAACTTTCAGTTGTGGACTGCACAGTAAACACAGACAATGATTTCTGAAGTGTTCCTGAGCCCATGCAGTGATTCCAGAACAGAGTCTGTTTTAATGCAGTGTCACCTGAGGGCTCGAAGATCTTGACCATCCAATATTGGCTGCTGGCCCCTTGCGCACAGGGATTTCTCCTGATTGTCTGAACCTTGATGATATTATGTACTGGGATAGTCAAATTCTTTGAATTTTATGTTGAGGATCATTTTTCAGAAATGTTTACATTAAAACTGTTGCCTTCGGCTTGCTCACATCGGGCTTAGATTCAGTTTGTTTGATATTAAATATGTAAAGCTGCTTTGTGACAACGCCCATTGTAAAAAGCGCTATATAAATAAATTTTTGATTGATTGATTTGATTAAAACTGGAACCTCTGCCCATCTTTGCTTCTGAGAGACTCTGCCTCTGTAAAATGCCCTTTTTATACCCAGTCACTTATCTTCCAGCCTTGTGTTGCCTGTATGTGTTGTTGCCTGTCCCAACTTTTTGAGATGTGTTGCTGCCATGAAGTTCTGATTGAGGTACACATTTTACACAGTGTCCCAACTTTTTTGGGTTTGTACATTAAACTGACTTTGCATTGTTTCAATAAGCCTTATAAGTCTATGGATATTATTTTGTTTAGCATTACATTTACAATATAATATTTAATAAATTATTTAATTAACAACCACAGAACAGTCCAGCAGGGTATTATAACCTTGTAAACTGGAAACTCTACTCTATGTCGAAATTTAATCACAGCTTTGAAAGAATGCATTGGTGGGTGGAACAAGGGCAGGGCAATGGCACAGTTACTGAACTGCATGTATAGTTCTGTCCATTAAAACTGTAACTTAAACTTAGGTCAGTCATGATTTGGCCATTCAAATTGAGCAGTTTTTAAAAATGTTGCAGTTTCAGTGGCCAGCAGTGAACAGAATATTCAAATTATGTACTGCATAATCTTTTTCAATTACAAACACAAACATGAAAGCTTTTCACTTTCTATAAAAATTCACTACTTGCTTTAATTAATAAAACAATTACACAAATGAAAAGAATCCAGTTTAGGTGGGTTTCAACCTGCAGTGGTACAGCTAGGGCCAACAGCACTGGCCAACAATTATCATTGCAAAGTATATATATAGATCTTTTAAACCTTTAAACATTTTAATAACCTAAAAGTGAGCTCCTCATAATGTTGCAGAAACATTGCATTAAGAAAAACATTCAATAAACATCTAGAAAAATTAGATTGTGAAATTAAAGGTTATAAGAACTAAAATTTGTAACATTCAGAAAACATTCGAACCAGAAATTGTTAGCTGGGGTTAAATTTTTGTTAACATTTTGTGAACCTCTGGTACAGGCCAAGAGAGACCTATGAGAGATGTCGAAAGAAAGAAAAGTATGTAAGTGAACAGAAGAGTACATGCAGCCATTGTACTGTCATGTACTTTCCGAGTACTTGAGGAACTGTTCTGGGATCTGCTTGTGAACCTGAGCCTGATCTGTGTACAGAATGTAAAAGCTGCTTTGCATAATAAGAGCGATCAGATTGCCTGACTGTACATGTTCCTACATGAGACACTTTGACAGGGGATTAAGACATAAGACAAGGGGTTTCAGAGAACAGGTACTGGCACAAAGGTGAGGTTCTACAGGTTCATAACACACTCTGCTGAACCAAGAAGCACCTAAAGCATCAAAGTAAACAGACCTTCACATTAAAGTCAATTGATTTTCCCCACGATTGACTTAATGATAGGTAAAGCTGGCTGATTTCACTCTTCTCCTGAACGGCTGCCAGAAACTGTCACGAGCTGCCAAGTCTTTCTTTCACTTTCAGTAATAAAGTCAGAATCAGGCCTGTTTAGTTTAGCAGAAATATTTACATGGTTAGACTACGCTATGCTGTTCTTAAACAGAACCAGTTAACAGAAAATATTAGAACTCTGATTCTATACACTTTTAACCCTTTATTATTCCTCAACCATTTGGTAGAGCACATTTGAGCCACTATATCTTCATAACACAATGTGAATGTGCCATCTCTACCAATCGGTAGAGGTATGTTAGGCTAAAAAAACATCCACTAGATGTCAGAAATGCAACATTTTCTTGTCTGAATGTAAACCAGCAGCTTCATAACCACATCACATTAATGTTTACTTCTGTCTGGTTACAAATATGAATGGGTTACTCATTGCACTGGTGTGAGTGTGGTCAATGATGGATTGGTGCCATGTCCTGGCTGTAGAATAGTTGAAAGCCCTGCCCAGCACCCTGTTAATGGGTAAGGGGACTCACCATCACCCTGACCAGGATTAAGCAGTTAAGAAGATGGATGGATGGTAACAGTTACATCCATACATTCATCTTCATCAATCCTGGTCAGGGTCGCAGTTAGTCCTTCACTGGGCACTGCGAAGGATGCTGTGCTGAGCGTAACCAGGAGAGGGTACTGGGCACACACACAAAGTTTGAGCTGTTCTTAATAGTTATTTTCTAGTCACCTCAGACTGTCTCAATATGTGCAGTTTTAAGATTTTTATGTTTTATTCTCTAAACATGCAAAACATATTACAATCAGATGAATGAATGACTCTAATTGATTAATCAACATCAGTGATAAAGACAAAAAAGCATAAAACATCTTACTTTGCACAATGACTTGGTCTGTTCTCTTCTTTGTGGTTCTTAGTTTGGGGGCACTGGAGGTGGAACAAATTGTTTCCGACTGGAAATCTGAAACAAAATGAAAAACAAAAGTTCTGAAGAAAATGACATCACTGGTACACTGGAAGCAGGTCACTCAGCAACTTGCTGCATAGCACTGATGCCCAACTCGTGGTTTCTGGAGTCACATTACAGTACATATAAACACAGTTATAAGTAGTTTTAAATAAAAAAAATACAATAAAACAGCAGATGCTGCATTTCATGTGATACATGATGGAAAAACTTCCCAATACTGTATCTGAAATAACAGAGTAGGAGTGACTCCTAGCATAAGAGTCCACACTAAGTTGGTGTCAAAAGCTCTCTTGGGATGAGCTACCATGTCTGTGTTTTTCTCCTCCTCTCACTGAATTATCTACTGCTTCGATAGCTCCTAATTATTTTAGTCCATCTTTTTACATCAGATCTGAATCACTTTCATATGTGGTTCTAGATCATATACGCATCAGATCTGTTGACATGTTACTTGAATGTGACGGTCAGATCAGATTTCATGTCTTTTTGCTTGTACACATGTGTGTAGTGGGTGAGGCAGCGTTGGCTTCTCTCGTTTACTCACGTCGCTGTAAAAACAGCAAAAGCAGCCAGCTGGTATTTATTCACCTTTTTCACCTGATCATGTACAGTCCAGCACCTGTTTACTGTCCTACTAAGTTAAACACCATCACACATCAGCTACTAACACCTCTGTTTACCAGTTTTACTAACATCAGTCAGCTCACTAATACAGGGTTGCCAGATCCCCTGAAACCTCCTACTGATTTTGCAACAGAGTCACAATACACAAACAGAAACTAGCCCAAAATCTAAAGTGACACAAACATTTCAATGAGCTTTAAAATGTAAATATTCTTCAAATCTTACTTTTTCATTCAATCTCTTATTTTATTTAGTTCAAAAACCCTGCACACCACCAACAATGAAGTTTTACCTGGGACTGTATTTTTGCAAATCTGGCAACCCTGCACAAATGTGATGCTTTTTGTTGTTGATGACAAAGGCAGCATGTGCACACGTATCATATTATTATGCACTTACATCTGTACATATTGCATATGCTAATATATATATATATATATATATATATATATATATATATATATATATATATATATATATATATATATATATATATGCTCATTATTGTTTACAGAGCACACTTTGGATTCTGATTGGACATTTTCACATGTATTTTTATGCCACTTTCTTTACTGCACATCATATCATCTAGTAGTACACAGTGAGCATTTGAATTACAGGCTTTGTCTGAGTTTTCACCAAAGAGAACAGTTTCCAAAATAGCAGGTAAGTGTACACTGTTAGTCGTACACTTAGTTTCACCAAATAATTTCTTAATTTCATCATCTGAACATCATTAGAGAAGCCATAATGGGACCGAGTGGTCAGTCTGCTGGACCAGCAGGGCATGACTGAAGTGCCCTTGAGCAAGACACCTAAACCCTAACTGCTCCTTGGGCACTGTGGATGATGGGGCTGCCCACGGCTCCGGACATATCTGTTCTCACTGGTCTCTACTGTGTTCACTGCACTGGTGACATAAGTGTAGGTCAAATTCCTGTGTGTAACACTATGGTGAAAGGTCCTTTCGTGTTCCTCAAAACTTCTGCTAAAAGCTTTAAACAAAGCTGCAGACTTTACTGGTGAATCACAGAAGGAAGTTAATGAAACCATAAAGAAATTGTCTTTTGAATGATAAGATTTATAAGGCAGATGTCCTTACATCAGCTACAATTTAGGATCTGACTGAAAACAGTCAATACAAACTACATTTATACAAATTAAGACATTTTTTAATCTACTACTGCATCTCCAGATATAAGGGAAAAATGTTCATATGTATTCCTAATTTATAATCATTACACCAAAGTGACATTTCAAGCCTTTAATGTTGATACTGTTTGAATAGTCATTTAAATCAAAATGAAATATTATAATAATTTGAGATTCTGGACTTCTGATTATTATGAGCTATAAGTCACACTTATTAACATTAAAACAAAAAAAAAGACATGAAATATGTCACATTCTGTGTAATGAATATACAATATTTTAAATTAAATAAACCAAAAAATAAGCTTTTCCATATTTACATTTTTTGAGATGTGCAAAGCACCATTACTTTCCATGCACCAGCAAAACAACCTTAAACCAGACTTCCCAGCAAACAAACTTTTGTTGGACCATAAAGCCTTATAGGATGCCAGGCCCAATACTGGAAAACCTACCATAGTCCAAAGGTGGATCTTGGTTGGCTGAACGCCTGTAGGTGTGCCAGCATTAGACCAGGTGTGGCACACCAATATGGGCGAAAGGTAAATGGGCAGTCAGGCAGCAGCTTGCCATCATAATCAGCATGCCATAGTTGGATCTACTCTGTGATTTTATTCCCAACCGGATCCACCATGTCTGTGTTTTTCTCCTCCTCTGAGATAAATACAGATCTCTTACTTTTATCTACTGTCATGTCAGATGTATTTATACAGCACTTTTTACAACTGATGTCACAAAGCAACTTTGCAGAGTTACAATAATAACAAAACACAAAAGTCCCAGTGAGCATTGACTGTGCCAAGACTCCCTCAGACCTTGAGGAAAAAACCTTTATCATGCTCACATTGACCCATCCTCCTCTGGTCAGATACTGATAAGTTATAGACAGTCATCAGACTATGATGCTGTTGGAATGTTCAGGTGTACTGATATAGTGACAGAATGGTAGTAATAATACTAATAATAATGGTAGCAGCAAATAGAGTCCATATAAAGTTCACTGAGGCACCTAGAGCAGGTCATTGTAGTTGTTTGGTGAGCAGCTGGTCTAAGGCATCATGCAAAAATCTCAGCAGTCAGGAGTCTCAGTAGTCAATCTTCCATCAGTGTTGGGGAAAAAGAGAGATTAAGTTACTTCTGTTTGAGTTTATAGAGTTAAGGAATATGAAGCTTATCAGAGATAAGCAGAACTATCTAGAACAGCCTAAAAGGAGAGAGCCAAAAGGTAAACAGACATGGGAGCTCCCCAAGACACTGGCATCCCTCTGCTCATTGTCAACAAACCTGAGCATGCGTTAAGGCAGACCCAGCATCACAGTTTACTATAAATCCCTAAGTCAAGTAAACCCCTGGATCTGCAAACTCTCTATAATGTAAACTCAGAGCTCATCTGATCTGTTTAATCCTGTCTGATGCAAATCTCCTAGTGCTCAAATACACCAAAACCTTCACTAATCACAAACCAACCATTATATCTGGTTTAGAAGAGTCAATCAATCATTTACTTGGTGTCCAGACTCTACCTAGAAGAGCTTAATGTGGAGGAAAGAAAGTTAAATGGATGGTAAAAGCAAGGCTGATTAAAGAGGTGATTATAATCACAACTACAGGTACAAGTCACTGTATCACAGATATGACCTTAAATACTCTGACCCAGGGGTGGCCAACTCCGGCACAGTTTGGTGATCTTTGTGCTCTGACACTACAATTAAACCTGCTTATTGCCTGCTGAGTTGAATCAGGTGTGTTTGATTAGGGAGATCAACAAACTGTGATCATTTTAATGCCATCTGGATTCAGGATCACAGTGACAGCTGGAAGCTGCAGGCAGTCATGATTTAGCCAATATTTCTGCCACTGTGGACCAATAGCAGTCAAGTCAAATGTTTTTATATGGCAATTTTCACAACTGATGTCACAAAGCAGCTTTACAGAGTTACTAACAACAAAACACAAAACCTCATGTGAACAAGTCAACTGCGCTTGTGTCAAGACTTCCTCAAAGCTGGAGGAAGAACATTTAGGAGAAACCAGACTCACATGGATCCTCCTCAGGTCAAATACAGATAAGTTAGTGATAGACAGTCATCGTATCATCCTATAAGGCTGATATAGGTACAGTAGTGAAACAGAAATATAAGAATGAT
Organism: Crenuchus spilurus; assembly: GCA_036984385.1. Taxonomy (NCBI): domain Eukaryota; kingdom Metazoa; phylum Chordata; class Actinopteri; order Characiformes; family Crenuchidae; genus Crenuchus; species Crenuchus spilurus. The sequence goes on along the minus strand of BRDA01052590.1, from coordinate 5,053 downwards.
GCAAGTAATGATGGTAAAAATACTAAAAATGATGGTAGCAGTTATAGTCCATACCGTCATAGCTGAAAGTGTTGGCACCCTTGAATGTTTTCCAGAAAATTTATTTTATCATCTTTAAATTTAGTTTTAAGACACCGCAAGCAAATGTTTATACCATGTAATGACATCATATCAATGATTACATCGTAGGAGTGACATTCCCTGAAGTGGCCTATACAACAATCTTTTAAAAACTAAAGGCTTTCCACATGAAAAACAAAAGCGTGCCAACCGGCTAAAATGAGTCCCACAAAATAGACAAAACATGTTTTGAAATTACTATCCCAAACTCCACTCACTTTTCCCCCGCAAATCAGTTTGACTGATCAACAGTTAAACAGATCAGCAGCACTTCCTGTGTAATGTACCTAACCTTTCCATCTGATTTGACGTTTGTAAAAGTGTTTTGGGCTGGTAAAAGTGTTTTGGCCATTTGTAAAAGTGTTTTGGGCTGGTAAAAGTGTTTTGGCCATTTGTAAAAGCGTTTTGGGCTGGTAAAAGTGTTTTTGCCATTTGTAAGTGTTTTGGGCTGGTTATAGTGTTTTGGCCGTTTGTAAAAGTGTTTTGGGCTGGTAAAAGTGTTTTGGCCATTTGTAAAAGTGTTTTGGGCTGGTAAAAGTGTTTTGGCCATTTGTAAAAGTGTTTTGACTGTTTGTAAAAGTGTTTTGGGCTTGTTAAAGTGTTTTGGCCGTTTGTAAAAGTGTTTTGGGTTGGTTAAAGTGTTTTGGCCATTTGTAAAGGTGTTTTGGGCTGGTTAAAGTGTTTTGGCCATTTGTAAAAGTGTTTTGAGCTGGTTAAAGTGTTTTGGCCGTTTGTAAAAGTGTTTTGGCCATTTGTAAAAGTGTTTGGGCTGGTAAAAGTGTTTTGGGCTGGTTAAAGTGTTTTGGCCATTTGTAAAAGTGTTTTGGCCATTTGTAAAAGTGTCTGGGCTGGTAAAAGTGTTTTGGCCATTTGTAAAAGTGTTTTGGGCTAGTAAAAGTGTTTTGGCCATTTGTAAAAGTGTCTGGGCTGGTAAAAGTGTTTTGGCCGTTTGTAAAAGTGTTTTTGTCTGGTAAAAGTGTTTCACAGCTTGTAAAAGTGTTTTTATTTTTGTAACTTTATTTTGCCCTTCTCAGCCACCGTAGGAAACAGTTCAGTATGGATTTATAGAGTAGTCCAGTAATGTACTGTTATTAAGATCGACTTTGTTCCACTGTTCCTCTTCCTTCTATAAAGCTCAGAAAGGCAGCTCAGCCACATCTTCTACACTAAACAGACCAGCAGTACCACATGCTAGCAGAAGATTTCAGAGTACTCCGCTGAAGCTGACTAAGTCGGTGGGATCGTGTCTGAGCCAGTTGTAGTCGTCCCCACTGGCTGTGTTAGATAACACTGCAAAAGGCCTCGCACGGCTGCTCTGGCTGTCACTGCAACTCCATGTCACATCATCTGAAGTCCGTGCCCAGAGGAAACATTTACTGCTCAAACGTTGCCTTTCCTGACTCTGGAGACTTATTGGAGATTCTCATAGAATGAATTTGGAAATGGTATGAGACCAAAAGGAGATATTTGAGACCATTTATAATAGCCATTCACAGCATCAAAGCTGAGAAGACAAAGATGGTGACCAGCAACAGGATGGATGGATACAATCAGATGAAAAATTAGTGAGCCTGAAGAGCTTCACAGCATCAAATGTGAGAAGACTCTTAGTCCTGAATGAGTTCCTACTGAGATTCCTGTCCCATATTTTGGGAAATCTGAGCAGTGTGAGACTTTAGAGATCTCTAGTAAAACGGGGGACACGTTCAATTATGGAACAATTTTTCTCAGGAGAAACATCTGAGATGCAGATCTGAGATTTAGGCTAAAAGTCTCATTTGAGTTAAACTTTATTTAAAATATATATTTTAAAAAACAGTCAATAAATTAAACCATCATTAAATAAACATTTTTTGGATACTCAGAACTCAAGTAGCAAATAACTGCAGTAATGAAATGTAAAGTAAAGGAATTGTAAAATGTAAGGCAAAAGGGCTTGGAGACATTCGTTGGATGACATAAAATGTCACAATCTTTACGAAAAGTAGATCGTGGACATCCAAAAGGTGCCTTAGAATGTGAAACAGTAGTTATCTTTGTATACAGTAGTTGAATAAGGTAGTGTTACAATTACACTATCCATTTCATTCTTATCAACTTTTCTCTTCACTCCTCTCCTCTCTCAGACATTTCTCTTCCATACTGTGCACCTCTTCTCTCTTCTTTCTGTGTGTTTTTCCTCAGCTCTTCACGTGTTTCTCTTTCATAGTGTGCAAATCATCAATTATCTTACCCTTATCTCTCCTGTTTTTTTTTTTACTTCAGCTCTCCAATCAATTTAATTTCCTGTGTTTACAAACACCCCATAGACAGCCAATCAGACCAGAGCTCGTTAAACATTATTCACGAGCTTATAATAAAAGGTAAAATAGGCAAACTGGTGTGTAAAACCACGTCTGAGCATTTTTCACCCTCAACAGTCAAAAAACAGAAGAATAGAAACTGAATAAATTGAGAAAATGCAGTCTTATCAGGACATAAAATCATCAGATCACCCTCCCCTAAGTGGAAGTGTCCCATTATTTAGCTAATATGATACAGATCTTATGAAAGTATGTATGTAACGTTCTCAGTAAGTTCTCACAGTCTTCCTGTGTGTCAGAGTTGCTCCACATCGTTCAGCTCTGCCAAACATTGCATCAGCCCAGTCTCAGAGAGGAAGTGGCAGTGCCACAAGGCTTGTTCTGATTCAGGGCCTCTTTCCTAACCATAAACCTGCGGGAGAGCCTGGTACGCCCTGGAATACAAACACTGTCAGGTAAGAGACACTTAAAACCTGGCTCTAAGTCAAGACCTGACTTTGCTCAAGACCGTTTCATTTTCCTTCAGAATGAATGGCAGCTGTGTTTACTCGTATTACATCTGCATTAAATAAAGCTATATAACATATATTTTATTCTAAATTATGTAACCTGTATTGTTTCACATTATATTTCCACTTTAGCTGAAGTTTGTTTTTGCGCTGGTACAACTGGATCAGACAGAGCACAGCTGCTAGACCTCAGTGTCACAACTGGACTCAATTGGAATAGTGCACCAACCAGCCAACAGCTTCCTGTGAGCACCAGAGAAGGACTAGAGGAGCAACACAAACTGCGCTGAGCTGCTGTCTCTGACTTTACATCTACAAGGTGGCCCAACAAGGCAGGTGTGTCCGAGTGGACAGTGAGTGGACACAGTGTTTAACATCTCCAGCAGATCTGCTGTGTCTGATCCACTCATGCACACACAAACACACAGTGGTCAGTTTACATCACTAATAAAAAATCAGTCCATCTGTGTTCTTAAAATATATTATTGGTCTGCTAAAAACTGATTTAGTGATGATCAACATGCAGATTTGTTGGCTGAAATAATAATTATTTATCTAATTATCTAGTTTCCTCTGCAAATGAGTAAAATGTCCATCAAATACATTGATTATGTTCTTAATGAATGATAAATAAAGTACCAGGGGACCAAAACAATTTAAACTTTTTCTCAAAAATGGGGGTCCATTTGCCCATATGGGGTGGGTCATTGGATCATTTTCTTCAATAAATAAATGAGCAAGTAAAATATTTGTGTCTCAATAGTTTAACTGGGTTCTCTTTATCCACTTTTAGGACTTGTGTGAACATCTGATGATGTTTTAGGTCATAATTATACAGAAATATAGAACATTATAAAAGGTTCACAAACTTACAAGCACCACTGTAAAATGTAATTTTCTTAATATTTTGGAGTGTCAGGGATGATTTCAATGGATTTACAATATTTCTTATGGGAAATATTGCTTCAGTTATCGTTCGTTTTGGTTATCATCAGCCACTTTAGAACAGACTAAATTACTATTTAAACATTAAAACAAAAACAAAAAAATTTACATATGAAAATAAAATATATGACCGTTTACCTTTTTGAATTTAATTATGAACACAACTGAACTTTTTCACCATATTCTCAGTTTTGGAGATGCTCTAGTTAATTACAGTTTTTCTCAGTCGATTTGGTTCATTTCTCACATCAGAATTGAAATTCTCAAAACTGTTCATACAATCTCCACATCTTCTTGTCACTTGTGCACATCATAATAGCATTTTTCATTGTGTTTCTCATTTTGCAAATGCTTTTGTACATTCATGCAAATTGTCAAGTACAATTATCTGCTGTTTTTTACATTATCAGTTGATTATGTCATGTTCACCAAAATATGTTCTAATGATGGTCTGTTGTATTGTCTTTCCCTCCAAAATATTTAGGCTTTTAGTCATCGCCTCGGTCATTGCATGCAAAAGTGCTGAACATGTTCTCATAATCTCTCAGGCATCATTTGTACATTTCTATGAAATGTTTTGGTAATTTTTTGTAATTTATCCTAAATTGATTAAATTGTTGAATCTTGGCTTTCAGTTAGAAGGGGAATTTGTGAATGTTTAGATCAAACGATAGTCAAACAGCTCTCAATGACACCAGATGAGCATGAAACATGATGAGCATGAAAGTTCTATTTCAAAGACATGGTGACAAAGTGAAAGAGCTGCGGTACCAGTATGTACAGGTTAAACCTTTATGCATACTTACACATTTGGACTGGCTGAAACATCAGTAACTGTTCCTTGTCAAAAATGAATATTATATGTACTTCATTATTCCTTTTGTGCTTCAGTGTATCATAGAGCTGGAATCAGGAGAACCGCTCCACACTTTTATACCTGGATGAGGCTTCAAACTTGAAAAATACAGAAGGTGTGGTTGAAATATCATTGGCCAAAAGCCTACAACTGATGTACAAGGCCAACAAGGAGGAAACATCACAATGTGTGCTGCTTATACATATTCCCATTATAGGGCCTTATAACATATACAAACCGGATTCCAAAAAAGTTGGGACACTAAACAAATTGTGAATAAAAACTGAATGTAATGATGTGGAGGTGCCAACATCTAATAT